>JACEGR010008276.1:0-38897 GCA_014170235.1 Listronotus bonariensis
AAATCCATGGCTAATATAAAACCTCTTAATTTAGGCAATCTCATTATAACCTTTCAGCCAAAGTAAGGTTATAGTACCTTATTTTCCTATTCAGTTTGAAACCTCCACATCAGATGCCTAAATTTTGGGTTTTAGATATTAAAACAATGACACTTAAAAATACGAGACAAAAATAAATATGACTTATGAAAAAAATTTGGAGTTATTTATCATTGGTTCCAAGTAAAGGAAATATTCTACCTCGACTCCCTATAAAGCTTGGTGTAACAAAATTTGTCACAAACGCCACAAATTAAAATTTCCTTAAGTCAATGTTGCAAAAAGTTAAAAATGTATTATTTTAGGCTCGCAAATTCAAAAGCTTATAAAGAACACTAATTTTAAAATTAATTTGGATTATGTTAAAAATGACTATAAATGCATTTCTAAAACGTCATGCAAATCATAAACACTACCAACAAATTCTTTAAAAACTTTGAACTTCTAATATTACTCTAAAAGAAAAAACGTGTCCTTTAAAATTAATTTTTTAATCTCTCTTGATTTTCTTTTCCGCTACTTTGGATGCAGTATCAAATAAACATGGTTAAATAAGGTATAATTAAGACATATTGCATAATAGAGAAGCAGATTTGTGTTGGGTAATTTGCCGTAAAACCCCTACAAAAAATATAAAAGAAAGAAAAATACAAAGTAAAATTTAACTAATAATAGACAACTATTATATTTTAACGTTTTGGGACAAACAACGTCTTTTATTTTTTTAGTTTAATATTTAGTAAAATCCAAATTTAAAGCTAAGAATGCCTTTTCAAAAACACAAAAAGAAGACGTTGTACATATTTGTTGAGTAAATATCTTAATTTAGAAGTATCAAATCTATACAAATATTGTGTAATTAGGCGAAGTAAAATAAAAAAGTTTATGTTTGCAGATCAGTGTAATAGACACAATAGTTGGTGTTAAATTAAGTAAAATCTCATCATAAAGTATGATCTGTATTTATAAAATAATTGTATTGGTTTTCTTCTTTATTACTGGCTCTAGGCTTTAAATATGTAGCTACGACTAAAATCAAAGCTGCCTAAAACTTTTTTTGGGGCTGTTTTTTTTGGGATGAAGCAGAAAGATGCCAAACCAGACGTTTGATTATTAAAAAATAAGTAGTATGAATTTCATATAAAAGAGTTGCCAGAAATACGATTTTTTTAATCACATTCAGTACATATTTAAATATTCTAATGTCGTTATTCAGAGTTTAAATTTATATCCAAACGCAAAAGAAGATATTTGTGTGCTTTCGTTAGGTGCAAAGGTAAATAATAGACTTTAAGCCAATTCGGGTGGGCGCAATGAGAATAGTTTCTATTCTCATTGGGTGCACGTTACCTGATTTCGCGGTATCCACCATGCCGCTCCTTAAACACAATGAATGATGAAAATGTACAGGGGCGCAACTACGGGTTAGCTTAGCCCCCAAGGTTGCGATTAGCCTCCCTCCCAAATTATTACCCATTAAACTGTAATAGTGTTTTTCGGCAAATATAGTCCTTAAACTAGGGCTTAAGCCCTTTCAAAAACCAGTAGCTAGTTGCGTCACTGAAAATGTAGACCCTGTATACCCCGTTGTTGGTAATGTTTTTTTGTCAGATAAATAAAAATGAAAATGCCCAACAGCTCAAACATAATTAATTAACAAACTTACAGGGTGTCCGGATTTCGTTGCACTTGCAGGGTATCTTGATTATTATTAAATACAGAGTCCTGCGGTTTTCGCGAACTGTTACCACTTTTTGATGAAACAAAAGATGACACTAAAAATTTTTTTCACGGCTTTCTTTGTTTCTGACATACAGAGCAAAATTATTTTTTCTTTTTGAACTCCTTACCGTATTTTATTTGTCTTGTTACTAACAACAAAGTTAAAACTGATATTGGTAGATATTTTTACGTAGAATCCAGTGGTGTAGTTGGTAGATTTTTTTAGTTTTATATTTTTCGAGATATGAACCAAATATTTGATTTTTTAATGGTACACATTGTATATTTTTTATTTAATAAATTATTGCGGTTGGGATCTTCTTTAAAATGTATAATACATAATAGTTATTTAATATTTATAGACCCTTAATCTAAACTGATGTTCATAATTTTAAAATTGAAATTTGCATAGTAGGACTGGATATAGACTTTATAAAAAAATAAAGTGAACCCTCAGTTCATAATTTATTTAAATTTTACAGCAACATAAGAGTTTAAACTTCTTTACCTCCCCCAGCATTCCTATTTACCCATCATTTCTTTAAGTTTGTTCACTTATTATAAATTATTAATAAACAGTGCTCAAAATTAGTATGTACCTATGCATAATGTTTAAAAAAATATTCGATTTAAAAACAAAATAGTAGCAAAACCTTGTATAATACTGTAACCAAAATTATTACTGAAGTTTTAATTTTAAAGGTAATCAGTTTAATACATGTTTTTCTGTGTTTTGTTTTATATTAAATATTTTCTAAAAGTGTTGGATATATACTGATTTTGTACAGTGTTTAGAGTATACACATACGCTGATTTAAAATGTGCAGTTTTTAATTAATTCATAAGTAAACAAACTTGAGGAACTGAGGGGTGTATAGAGGTGCTGGGCGGAATAAAGTACATAAAACTTTTATGTTGCTGTAAAATTTAAACAAATTATGAACTAAGGGTCTACTTATTTTTTTGTAATAAAATCTATATCATGGCCCACTATGCGAAATTCAATTTAAAAATTAAAAACATTGATTTAGGGTCTATAAATATAATATAACTATTAAGTATTATACATTTTTATAAGCTTCCATCCGCTATAATTTAATAAATAAAAATATGCAGGGTGTTCCATTAAAAAAATCATATGTTTGGTTTATATCTCGAAAAACATATAATTTTAAAAAATCCAACTACACCACTGGATTCTACGTAAAAATATCCACTAATATCAGTTTTTACTTATGTTGTAAGTTACAAGATAACTAAAATACGACTGGGGTCAGAAAATGAAATAAAATGAATTTGGCTCTGTATGTCAGAAACGAAGAGGGCCATGAAAACAAACTTTAATGTCATCTTTGGTTTTATTTAAAAGTAGCAACACTTCGTGAAAACCGTAGGTCCCTATCTTAAATGATTATCAAGATACCCTGCAAAAATATGTATTTTTGTAGTGACCCGCCTTGGGAAAATGAAGCAAACAGGGCCCTATTTAAAAGAGAAAACTCTCATGATATAGAAGGATTTACTTCAGACGTATGAATAAAGTCAAGCATTTGCTTACAAGTGCGACTATTTACTTATAAAAAAGCTGTCTCTGTAAGAAGTTTTTTTACACAGTTGTTTGGTTGAAAGTGAAAATGGCTGATAAGATAAATCTCCGAAGAAAAAAAACCAAAAAATTTGTTTTTATTGGTCTCGCTAGAGGGCGGTTGTTAACGAGTTTAGAGATTTTTCATTAAGAACCTAAATGAATTGCCATAGTTTTTTTATTAAAAATTAAAAGAAAACCAAATTTGCTACGAACAATCTAAAAAGCGCATACTCAATATCTTTATTCCATCAAAAGTTATTGCCAAACGAAGATTTTTACAAAATTAATAAAAAAAGTGGACTTATCAAACTTTTGTCATCAAGAAAGGCATGACAATAAATCAAATTTTTAAACTTTGTTTGTTTACTAATAATAATAATAAAAATAATGACGTTTTATGCTTTATTAGTTTTCCGGGAGATTAAATTTAAACAAATAATATTTTGTTTAATAATGACGTTAACACTAACAGGACGAGCACTGCAAGCTTTTATATTTTTTCATCAAAAAATATTAGGATTTCCTAAATAATTGACATAGCTCTTAACGTAGGGGCATTTTTTTTAACGCCAAATAATTTAGCATGTTTAAAAGTAAAAAAATAAACAAGAATAATAACTACAAAATATTTTTTTCCCTAATATTAAGTACTACACAGATTTCTATTGTAACTTTTTAATTTTTATTTCTCGATACGATATTTAATTATGCGCATGATGTTTTGATATCCTAAATTTGCAAGCTTCTTGAATATTAAAGGGATATTAGGCTATTTGTAAAACGAGTTATAAAACAAAAATATTAAAAATTTATTTCGCATGCAATTAGGGCTCTTGATTGAATTTCCTTTGTCTTTTGTGTAAAATTATTTTCTAATTGAAAAGTGTCGCCTTATTAATGATTTTATACTCTTGGTAAATTCCCGAATTAAAAGAGCTGTTAAATATAAGTTAGCTTGATTACTTTTTATTTAAAATCAATCAGATTTATTTTATTTTTTTATCTTTTACCAAAATGAAGGCTATTATTTATTTTATGATTTAAGTAAATTATAATTATTTATTTTATTAGGTAAATAATAAATTATTCCTTATAATTTGTTGGGTTTACTAAGTTATTTCTTTATAATTATTTAAAAGCTTCAGGTATAACGTGCAGCTTAAGCTTTTAGTATAAAACTTAAAATAACATTAAACTATACATCATCATTCAAAAATTATTTACGAAATTTAAGGCGGTGATGTCACTGATTTTTGAGTTACAATCTCTCAAACTCCAATTTTTTAATGCATGTTTTATAATTTTTTTTTGCTTAAACTACAATCTAAATGAGTAATATTTGGAGCATCCACTAGGACGATTGCACTCCATCATTTAAATAATTATAGGATATTAGGCTATTTGTAAAACGAGTTATAAAACAAAAATATTAAAAATTTATTTCGCATGCAATTAGGGCTCTTGATTGAATTTCCTTTGTCTTTTGTGTAAAATTATTTTCTAATTGAAAAGTGTCGCCTTATTAATGATTTTATACTCTTGGTAAATTCCCGAATTAAAAGAGCTGTTAAATATAAGTTAGCTTGATTACTTTTTATTTAAAATCAATCAGATTTATTTTATTTTTTTATCTTTTACCAAAATGAAGGCTATTATTTATTTTATGATTTAAGTAAATTATAATTATTTATTTTATTAGGTAAATAATAAATTATTCCTTATAATTTGTTGGGTTTACTAAGTTATTTCTTTATAATTATTTAAAAGCTTCAGGTATAACGTGCAGCTTAAGCTTTTAGTATAAAACTTAAAATAACATTAAACTATACATCATCATTCAAAAATTATTTACGAAATTTAAGGCGGTGATGTCACTGATTTTTGAGTTACAATCTCTCAAACTCCAATTTTTTAATGCATGTTTTATAATTTTTTTTTGCTTAAACTACAATCTAAATGAGTAATATTTGGAGCATCCACTAGGACGATTGCACTCCATCATTTAAATAATAATTTACAATAATTAGGGGCCACTAGAGGGTCCCTTACCTACAATCAAAATTGTTTTAGGCGATATGTTTGCGTTCAGCTGGTACATTTAGTACGTACTGCCTAACTTAAATGTTTTTGGTTATCTGTTAAGCAGGTACTTTAGATATACTTATTCTGTAAGTTCTATTTTTTTCGCATTAAGTAAACAAGTTATATTTTCTTAATTTTGCCAAACGTTACTGGCTACAATGACTATACAAAACTATATTCTTTAGAAACATGAAAAAGGTTAACTACAAAAACCATTTTTAGCATTTGCAACTAAACAGATCTAATTTGGTACGGGTATATTCCATACTGTGGGTAACTCGTACTAGCTTAACCATAATTTTGACTCTTATACTTTACGTGGGTAAAAACTGATTATTCTTTTTTTTTCTGGGCTGCAATTTGTTTAGGAACAAACTTAATTGTTTATATTGATGTCCAAACACTCTTGACACTGTGTGTTTGACCAAAAATTGTTTTTGTTCATTTACCTTGCAGATTCAAAGATTAAACCTTGATTTTTTTTCATATTTTGTTATTTAAATTTTATTTATGCCTCGTTTCCTTTAATGCAAAAATTATTAATTAAATAATAAAAAAATCCACGTGCCACCGCTTACATTCATTACATCTTCGAATGTTCACAATATTTGCAACTTGGTAAAATATTTTTTTGGTGGTATTTTAACAAAAATATATTTCATTTATTTTTTCCTTACTAAAAAATATTATTTAAAATTAATACAGAGTGTCAAAGTTATTTTTTTTTAAATTATTTCAATAATATTTGATACGTTTTGAATATTGTAAAAGACTCGGTTTCTAGGGGTTTTCTAATATAAGCTATTTACATCTGTGGTTAATTTTTAGGAGTTAACTATAAGACTAATTTTGTACAGTTATTTAAAGTTTGGTAGTTTGTTGTCAACATTACATTATAATTAATGTACATCGTATGCAAGGCCGATCCTAGACCATCGGCCGCACACGTGCAAATTAAAATTGGCCGCTCTTATGCCCGAGGGGAAACCTCCCTGCCAAATTTAAAAAAATAATTGCCTTTAACCAATAATTCCCCAAAATTTCATAATAATTCTCCAATAATTTTTCATGGAATAGATCAATTTAGCCCTTTATACTAAAGAAAAAAAAGTTTAAGGGTAATTTTAATGTTTTTTTTTAGATTATACCGGGTGATCCATTAAATGTGCACAATGGGAAATTATTTTCTTGCACTTTATCATCTGGGTATTTTTTTATATAAAAATTAGTGCATTAAACTTAAAATGTATTATCAGTATTTAATTTTACCGAAAGTTTAAGAGTATTCAGAGTAGGTTAAAGATATTTTAAAATGCTAAAAAAAGGTACTATTATTTAAAATATCATAATAAAATGTTCTATCTTCCAACAAACTATATTTCAATTCTAGGTCATGGGCTTACTTTTTTATTTATTTTTGTTTATTAATTTTCCATAATTCTCAATAATTCCCCATATTCCTCAATAATTTCCCATAATTTCCCAGGCGGTTTCTTCATGGGTAGGCCAAAAAAAAGTCGCCACTTTTACTTTTTACCTTACTTCCATTAAATGTATAAAGTTTAACTTTATACATTTAGTAAGACCTTTGCTGGCCCTATCTTAAAATAATTGCAATATAACAGTAAATAACAGAATATTATAAGTTAATAAATAATAGTTTAAAAACTAAAAAACACGCTTTTATATGCAACCAAACTAAATATTAAAAAATAATTTTTCATTACAAAGAGTTTGTCACTTCAGACTAAAAAGCGTGGGGTGCATTTTACTATATTTTCATAACTTTTCCCTCATAGATATTTGCAAATAGAATAATTATAACATTTAATATATTAAGCACCCCACGCTTTTATTCTGAAGTGACAAACTCTTTGTAATGAAAAATTATTTTCTAATTTTTAGTTCGGTTGCATATAAAAGCGTGTTTTTTTAGTTTTTTTAAACTATTATTTATTTTTCATTTTTTAGTTCGATATATCAATTAGTTTTTTAAAAATAAAGGCTCTAGTTTATTCACTAAAAAATTCCTTCGCTATTTTGTCAAGAGACACAGAGGATCTGTTAAGGAATTTATTTATCCTGGCGGTCCTAATCAGGATAACGGGATACTGTTTTTAAATTATTGTCATCGGTCCTTGATACGTGTGCAAAGTTTCAAAGAAATTGAATCGCTGGAAGTTGGTAAAAATTAGGCTCAAAGATTCCGTTACATAGATAGATAGATAGATAGTTACAACCCAAGCTAATAAAAGCGTGTTAAAAAGCAATGATGCAAAATTAAACGTAAATATATTAAACCGTTTTTTAATATTAACAGAAAAAAATATTCAAGACATGTATTTTAATTCTGTTTTTAGTAATCAATATTGCCCCAATAATTTCCAATAATTCCTCACAATTCCCTATACTTCCTATTACTTCTCCGTACTTCCCAATACTTCTTTATACGTCCTCGTACTTTCCCATACTTCCATGTACTTTCCCATACTACCCCGTATTTATCGTACTTCTCCAAACTTCCCCATACTTCTCCGTACTTCCCCATAATTCGCCGGCTCCCAACAAACATTAATCCCCAGGGAGTTTTTCCTTTGGCACTGCCCCAAAAAGAAATAAAAGTCGCTACGTTTATATTTTATCTTCAGTATACCTGTTAAATGTTTATTTTTTTATATTTCCAGGAGTCATATATAATTATTAGGAATAATTTTTTATTTTTAAAGTAATATCACGTTTGCGCTGTTCAGCCCGTCTCTGTTGTTTTAAAACTAATACGTTTAACATGGATAGATATAAAATAATGTTGACCAATCGAATAATTATTTTCATCTTTCGCCGACCGAATGCGCTAGTGTTTCGCGATTACGGCGTTGATGATATTGTTAGGTCATACTGTGCACTGGTCAGGCCTACAAAGCACGGTCAGGGCAATTGGCAGTTTTATTTAATCCAGTTTTTTTATATTTGTCGATAATAATTTGGCTGCCCCTAAAGTTGGCCGCCAACGTGCGGTGCACGTTTTTGCCTCCCCGCTAGGATCGGCCCTGGTCGTTTGTTTAGATTGCATATCCATATTTTGTTATTTTTAGAATTTATTTTTACCCCTCTTATAATAATAATTTCTTTAATGAATTATAATATAATTCATTAAAGAAATTGTAGCGACCTCTGTTATTACAAATATTTTTATTTCCATTTGTCTTAAAATTGCTTAGACACACAGAATCAAATGATAATTGACTAGTAAAATAGCATTTGCCTAGGCAATTAGCATTTAAAAATAAAAAAAAACACTCTTTTCCCGGGCACATAGCATTTCCCAAGACAAAAGTTATTTATCTAAAAGTACCATTTACCTACAACAAATATATTAATTAAATCATTCGTTGGATGACACTAAATAACTTAAACGCATAGAACCATTCCTTCAGAGTATACCTTTCTTGTGTATAGAGCATAGGAGAGTTTAATACACTAAGATAGTACATACAAAAATGCACAAAAAAGTTACAACGTTTTAAAGAAATTTAAAGTAGTGTAGGTATCATCTTCTAGTTAACACATAAAAATAAACATAAACAGATACAAATAGCTCAAGTCCGAAAACCCCAAGATCCGAGTTTTATTATAATATTGAAACGTATTAAAATTGTAGAAATAATTTTAAAATATTTTTCAAACTTTTACCGTATCTAAGTTAATATAAACTTTTGTACTAAGTTGAGTTAAATCGCAATATTTTAACTTTACAACTCTTTAGCTAAAATTTGCTTGATTACCTAAGGACCACCCTGTATAATAGAAATTATATATATATATATATATATATATATATATATATATATATATATATATATATATATATATATATATATATATATATATATATATATATATTTATATATATATATATATATATATATATATATATATATATATATATATATATATACATATATATATATATAAAATGTATAAATATAAAAATACGTTTTGTAGGATTTTTGTTTAGTCCTTTACGAGAGAAGAGTAAGAGTAATATTTTATTTTTGATTACCGCTTTCATAACACAATGCTATTACACACTCTTGCTTGAGCATAGGGTTATGAAATATGTTCTTTAAAACTACTCATAAAATTGGTAGCTGCCAACCAGCAAATATTGTTTTAATACACTTTACGTAATTTGATTTATTGTAGTAGGAAAATAATTTTACTAAAATGCATTACACTTGACGAAAAAAAACACAATGGGAATATTTTCTTTATCGCAAAATTAAATTATTTTGAATCTATGCTAAAAAAGTTTAAATCTTCTTTCCCATTTTCCTAAAAATATAATCAATTTAAAAGGCCCATACTTATAAAAACTTCAACTAAAATTGCTTAGCCCCTAAAGTTGGCCGCCGATCTTTCTTTCCATTTTAGACTGACATATTTTTTGTTTTACATTAAAAAAAAAAAACTTTTTCAAACTTATTTTTAGGTTTATTTTATAAATTATAAACCGCCGCTGCCGTGGGCAGTTTCCTCCCGAACAGATAAAATACAATAAATCAATTCAAACTTTTGCAGTCTTTGAAATCCTTTTTAATTACATTTTTTTCGAACCCTTTCTAAAAAACCAAAAATTAAACTCTATTTAAATTCATATTTTATTCTTTATTTAAAATGAATGGTACATAAGTATACTCGTTCAGCCTCTTAAAAGTTTATAGGCAAGTAAAAAAACAGGAAAGCAGAAGCGATGCGTTACCGTGCTTACATGTCAGCATTCTTTGTCTAACGCATTATTATGTCTCTATTAGTTGCCGAGATATAATGTACTGCACTTTTAGCAAAGAGTACGTTAGCACCTAAAAATATTTAAAAGCCAAAAACTAAAGCTGTGTTTACAAAATTTAGTATTTGAACGTTTGTCTAATTAATTAGTAATATCAGCATTATTGCCAAATTTTACCAAAATTGCGGTGTTGTCAAATCTCGATAACTGGTAAAGATTGGCATTTGAAAATTTGGAATTCTATTAAAGTTGCCACGCTCCTTTTATTACAATTAAAATAAATGAGGTATTCCATGTAAAATACAAAAAATACGTGTAGCGCAAAAATGGAAAATCTTGGAACCATGACAATATCACTGTTCAATTATATTTGCCTAGAAACCTTTAAATACCGAAATTTGTAAACGCAGCTAAAACAGTTTTAGAGATATTTAAGCGCAAATAAATTTTGTACCTAAAGTGTGGTGTTACCATATCTTAGCAGCTAGTAAAAATGGAATTTTATAAATTTGTAGACTTATTAAATTTGGACTGTGCAATTGATTGCAACAAAAATTAATGAGGTATTTCATTTTAAAAAAACGAAACAGATACGTTTAGCACAAAACTGGTATATCTGGCAACGGTGCGATATTACTTAAAAATTCTTCATGCCCGATACTTTCAAGATGCATAATTTGGCAAATTTAGTTTAGCGGTTTTAAAGATATTTAAGAGTTGCAGTATTTTTACTAACCCAGTAACCTCCAGTGTAAACTGTAAAGTTTATATAAAGAAGAAGTCAAGTTATTAACAAAACTTACAATCAAAAAAAAATCTTGTAAAAAGTATTATTTGTTTAAAAAAAACATTTGGTCTTGGTTAAAAAAATGTTATTTAAAACATTCAACGTTAAAATAGGTAAAATCGATTTACTACTTTAAAAAGGGTGGATATATTATTACTTTTTTTTAAACACGTCTAGAAATAAAGGTAATAAACATATACTACACAGCGGTGGTGCTACAGGTTATCTCTGCTCTATAAACTTACCTAAGCTATATTTATACTGGTATTAAAATGGCATAAGTTATACGGAGTTGGGAAATAATTTATAGGATCAAATAGTCAGCAACAAGCAGTGTAGCTCCGAAAGTTTCATCGCTTTTCGTTAGAGAGATATTAACCTTCAAAGTTGGTATTAAAAAATATATTTCAATTATAACTTTTAAACTGTTGCCACAGTACCAATGATATTTGAGCTACTAAATAATCTCATAGTAATGCTTCTTGTCATAGGTAAACGGCGCTTTAGTAAGGCGGTATTATACAGGGTGCGACGATTTTTTTAAATTTAATGTGTGCATTCTTAACACGGGTGACAAATTCGACATTTTGCTTTGAAAGCTTAATTCATTTATTATTTTTAAACAAAACAGTTTACCCTATATAAATTGATATTTTGGACCGTTTTTTTATAAAATCGCATTTTAAGTCCAGACATACAAGCATTTTGTAAGTATAAATAAAATTATTATTTATTTCAGAATTTTTTTAAAAATGGTAAAAGTAACTGACCCGGCAAACTCTGTTCTGGCTTTCTTCTCTTTTTTGGCTATTGGCCCTTTTGCAAGACGATATGCCAGCTCTCTCCCTTTGATGATATGCATAAATAACGCACCACCTATCCTAGCCAGACCTAACGCAAACTGTTGTTCCGCCTTAAAGGCAATAAGTAAGCAGATTTTTGATTTCATTAAATTATTTTTTTATTACTAAAGAACTTCAATGATTCTTTAAATAATAGTTTGGACTTACCAGTTAAGCACCTGGCGATACACGACATTTTTTGTTTTATTATTAGGCGCAAGAACAAACAACGCAGATGGTCTCCCGACCCGTAAACATGCCACATATAATTTGCCATGTGAAAAACATTGATTTTCCAGATTCAGACCCCAAACTTTCAAGGATTGGCCTTGTCATTTTTGTTAATGGTCCTGGCGAATACAAAATAAATCGGAAACTGAAGTCTTTTAAACTCAAACGGTATATCGTTTGGGATCATTGGGATCCTCGGAATGAGAAAACTTCCTTACCGTTGAATTTTCCTTTGAGTATCGTCGCGTAAATCACATTGTTCGACAATTTACTTACCGCCAAACGCGTATCATTGCAAAGTTTTGGAGGGTTTACATTTCGAATCATGAATACTACAGAGCCAACCTTTAGACGTAAATTGTGCGGTGGTAAGCCAAAACATTCAAGGAGTTTAAAACATTTAATCGGACAGTTGGTGGCTTTATCTTCGTTTGTCACACAGTCAATGGATTTAAATGTTGCATGCATTGTTTCAATGATATCATTCTGAATTATGTAGTTTAGGTCATCTTCATCTTTATTCTTAGCCGCTAAAATTGCTCGCTCACTAACCATTCATTATTTTTGAAATTAGTAATAATGTTTGGGAATACTTTGTTGATAAGTTTGTCTTTCAATGAGATAAAGTTACAGAAATTTTAAGAGAATAAAATCAATCCGCTCGATTCGTCGACAGGTACTTGACCAGAACCGATAGTCAGCAATTGCTCAGGGAAATCTTTAGCAGATGTATTATTAACCAACTCTCATATTATTGTCAGCTAAAGTGTCTTTACCAAGCGCCGTAGAATCGAAAATTTGAGGCAAGCGTGCGTTTTGTTATTCCATGTGAGACTGGTTAGTACTTTTTAGTTCAGGTAAGATGTGTTTTTGTTAAGCTACGTTTTGTATTGACTTCACAGAAACGCGGTCAAACAGCGAACACCAATCCGCTTAACAACAACAAAGCGACAATTTATCAACATTATAGCAAAAACGTACCAACATTATAGCAATAATATAGCGATAATTTAGCAACATTAGAGCAACAGTATGCCAACAAATATTTAGTAATTTAACATTATCATTGCAACAACTATTTAGCAACAGTGTGGCAACAATGTATCGACATTATAGCAACAATGTAGCAACATGTATTTAGCAATATTTTAGCAATAGTATAGCAACAGCATACTTCTGATTAGTCAAACATTCGGTCAAACGTGTTAAAAAGTGTCCTTTGTCCTTTTACTGTTGCTAAATAGTTACTATAATATTTCTACGGTATAGCAACATTAATACAACAACCATTTAGCAACAATGTTGCAGCATTATAGCAACCTTGTAGCAACAATGATGCAACATTATAACAGTGTAGCAAAAATGTTGAAGCATTGTAGAAACAATTATTTAGCAACAATTTATCAACAGTGTAGCAGCAATAGGGCAACAGTATAGCAACAGCATATTTCTAATTAGTCTAACCATCATTCGGTCGAACGCGATAAAATGTATCCTATACCCTTCTTAAGTTATAAATAGTGTTACTAACACGACTTTTTTATATACAGGGTGTCTGGAAACCTGAGGTCATAAATGATAGGGGTGATAAAGTGAGCCAAAATATTGGTAGTACATCATATAAAAAAAAGATCTATCGCCCTTCCTTAGGGACCTGTAAAGTTAGAATTAAAAAAGTGTATTTCACATATGACTTTAGACGGTTGCCACAATAATAATAATATTTGGGTAATTAAATTAACTCATATCAATGCTTTTTTCATATGCAAATAATTACGCAGTAAGTCATAATTATACAGGGTGAGACGAATTTTTTCGTTTATTGTATGCATTTCTTACAGAGGTAAAAAAATGACATTTTGCTTTTACCGTATAATTTCTTCATAATTTTTTTACAAAAAAGTATACCCTATTTAAATTGATATCTTGGACCGTTCTTCATAAAATTGCATTTTAAAAACCAGACATACCCCTAATTTGTATGTAATAAAAAAATCAATTTTTTGAGAAAATTATTAAAATGTGGTAAAAATAATTAAAAATGGTGTTTGAAAATCTTTTAAACTTTCTAATACGAAAAGAAGAATTACTCTGAGTAGTAGCCCAAATATTATTGATACTGTGGCAACAGTTTAAAAGTTATAATTGAAGTAAGTTTTTTTACCAATTTGAAATCTGGATTCATAGATTATGTTGGTTTCCGTTTTGACGCTTTCACTTAGAAGATAAAACAACAACTTGCCATTTGTGAATTTATATTTTCTGTTTATCGTTTCCATATACCATATTAAAAATCGAAACGTCAAACAGCGATCGGTGACGGAAACGTCAATCTATGGGCCATATGAATAAAGAGAAGCAAATGCTTATACTTACAAAATTTGAAGTACCTAAATGCTTTACGGAATATGAATAAAATTGTAAGTAAATGCTTTTGCTTATAAGTATAAGCAAATGCTCGTGATATGGAAGGATTTACTTTAAACGTATGAATAAAGTCAAGCATTTGCTTACAAGTGCAAGTATTTACTTATAAAAAAGCTGTCACTGTAATAAGTCCCAATCGTTTTTTTACACACTTGTTTGGTTAAAAGTAAAAATGGCGGATATGATAAATCTACGAAGTGAAAAATATTAAAAGCAATTCCGTACACGAACGAGGGATTTTAAAAGTTTTTCCCAGTTTAAAGAGAAAAATGTGGAGTGGTTAGCTCAGGACCACATATAAATATGTAGGCGGTATTCTGAGAAAGATTTTTACCCCTAGAACATTATAAATTACTGTTGTCATAAATCAATATTATCATTAAGTGTAATAGTTGGTATAGAGTCATTTTCTTTTTTGAAAAAAAACCTTTTTGAATAATACAGTGTGTCTAAAAATGTAGGAACCTTATGAAAATCTTTTTTACTTAATTTAGGAAAAAAGTTATTCTTTATAAAATGTTTTGCATTGTCTAAAAGTCAATATGCAAATATCAAATTTTAATTTTTTAAATTTTATACGAGAAATGTAATAAAATACGGTTTTTTTAAGGAGTAAAGTACCTTAATTTTTGATAATATCAAATATTTTTATTAACATACGTTGATCAGAATTAAAAAACATGTACAAGTATGCAATTACAGCAATTTATCATAACAATTCTTTCCGTATAAATTATTATTACTTTTCTGCCTGAATAAAATTTTACGTACTTTAGGAGGCACTGGTGTAAAACATTATTTGACGATAAATGTTAAAGTAAGTAAGTATTTGCATAAAAATGGCAGATTTGTTAAGTTGTAAAGAAAATAAATAAATATTCATTAAATCTAAATTCTCATGCTAAATTGCTGTAATTGCATATTTTTACACTTTTTAAAAATTTTAAACAACTTTTTTAATAACACTATTTGTCTTTGTCAAAAATAAAGGTACTTCACTGTTAGGCGAATTCTGTTTATGTACTAGTAATTTTTAGTACTCATAAATGAAATATAATATTTAAATATTTAAAATAATATATTTTAACAAATAAATTCATCAAGCAAGAAAAATTTCGTGATTTTTTCCCTGTATTTTGCGTCTCGTCCCCTGGGATGTTTAGTTTTCTATAAAATCGGCATTTGTTGACTGACTCGCAGAAATTAAAGACCTTAAACGAACATCATTAAAACGCGTTTTGCTATTACCTCAGATCGATCTGACCGCTACGAAACCGTTCTTTATTTAAATCTGGAGGAGAGCGAGGAAATCTTTATCGTTCGTTTATTACATCTAGACGCATCCGATCGTGCTCGATTTGATCGAGGTATTTTGATGTAGGAAAGAGATTAACCTTGCTTTAAGTTCTTTTATTTTGTTTTTGTGATACAAATTTCCAACTGATTTGCACAGTTCTTAAACTTTCCCTAAAAAGATGAGCTTGCAAGAAGTAAAAATCTTTGACCCCGAAAATAAACGTTTTTCTTGCAGAAAAAGAGAAATATTTATTTATTTATTTATTTACAGGCAAAACCCATTTAAAAATTTACATGGTTTTCAAATAAATTTAATATGGACAATAATTAAGTAATAATTAGTTATAAATTGCACTAAAAATAAATAACCTAATGTTATCACATCACACATATCACAGTTCAAGAAGCATCACATTTTGTTAAATAAATTAATTAAAGAACTGAAAAAGTCTTTGTTTACCCAATTTCCATTTATAAGAATTCTTCTGATCGACGAAAACCTACCATAGTTGCATCTATGAAAATCTACAGCAAAAGGAGACTGTTCTTTTGTGTTTGTGTTTCTTGGCGAAACACAAAAATTAATTTAACTTTAAAGGCTTTGGCAATCAATGCTTTCATAAATTAATTTAAACAGAAAAGAAATATCAGCTTTATTTCTGCGTTCCGCCAGGGAGACCAATCCCAGTCTATGCTTTCGAACATCATAGGATTCTTAAGGAAAGTTATTCTTTAAAAAACACCAATTCATAGTGATTTCCATACTAGTTAACTAATTAGGAAATAGTTTTGTTTTCCTTCGCATTACGACAAGAGCATTTTAATTATACTAATTCGTTTTTTTATTTTTTATTTTTTTATTAGTTCTGGTTTTTTAAAACAATCTAACCAAAAACTCACTAAACAAACAACTGTAAGTGCTTTGGTAATTGGCACTGATTATAAACAAACAATAAATATCCGCAAAGTAAAAAAAAACGAGGTTATGTATTTTCATCTAGATGTGTCATTTGCGTTCGTTAATTGCTGATCGCTCCATCTTATCTAAAATGACGTCAAAAAAATCTCCTCGCATCTGAGGCAATTGCAGACGCGCCTTAATATATGTACGGTTTGTAAACAGCACCACATTAAGGACAAGCAAATTAAGTTTCTTCCTTGCTGAGTTCTATTTTATAATTATTTATTTAAAGACTTTAATTCTTCTGTATATTTACTTACAGCAGTCTATAGATATGAAGTATTTTTGGTTAATCACGTACAATAAATACATTTGTCATTACTTCTGTTTTTGTTACTGAAAACTATCTCCACTGTTTATATATTTCCTGTCTTGTAAGAGCCAGGAGAAATATATAATATCCAGGAGATTGTGTCTTTTAACTATTGCTATTTGATTTAACCTATAAATATGGGGTGTCCTACAAATAATTGCTGCTATCGAATTATTGAAAAGTAGGCTTTGGAAATTTTTAGAAAATTGGTAACGTTATAAAGTCAGTGGGATACATACTAAAAAATTTTGGCAGTTCTAACACTTTCGGTTATACGGTTTTTACGGTTATTCGGTAAATTCCTTATTTTAAATAAAAAAACCATATTTCTTATTCATGTTTTAGATTCTGCGTTGAACTTTAAACATATTTTATGTATAATGTCCGATACCTAAGTCCAACCGTTTTTGACATATTTTAAATTTTGTCAAAAATGTGTCAAAAATTTCTTAAGATTAAGTACTATTGATAAAAAGATTTTAAAACAAAAATAATTTATAATATTGCTAAGAATATAATTCAAATAACAATTTTTATTTTAAAGTTAAATTGCACTAGGCTGTTTGTTAATTTAAAAACCAATTATAATAATTAACCAACAATTGGGATTGAGATTCAAATTTTAAAATAACTAAATAGGGTTAATACTTTTACAAAAGATTTTTTTCCATAAAATAACATTAAAATTCATTTCTTGTTCACAAAGTATCCTACCCTGTATACCAGGTCTCTCCCTGGATTGAGTACATCCCCTGGTTTCTAAAAAACAAAATAAAATTATTAGACAAACCGCCTTGCAGACACAGTCAGAATGATTGTTTTTATCGAAATATAATAAAATTTGATTTGGTTTTGAAAATTTTTATCGTGCCGCCTTTTATCAACATGCGATTCATGACTTAACTAAGAATGACTTAAATAAAGCTTTGTTCTTCTTTTAATTTAGTATCATAATGGTAGTCGTAAGTGTAATTCTGTATAAAAGTTTTTATTCCCCAGAGCAATGGAATTTATTTTTTGCCAAACCCTGCATTCGTGCTTTTTCTTTAAGTTTATTTTAGGTAGCTATTTTAAAAATATGAAAACATTACGTGGAAAAATTGTAAGGTACTTACAAATATAGCTTTATTAAAAAGAAAAAGTAAATTTAAACTAACGTCTCAAAGCGAGGATTCATTCAAAGTTGTAATTAAGTAAATGAAATAGCTTGACACGTGCAGTATATGAAGAATTCTCTTTTTAAATTACGGTTTTAATAAATTATGAAATTTTTTGAAATTTAAATACAAAACAACTAAATAACAGGGTTTTTGTTTTAGAAATATAAAAATATTTATCTTTAAGAATTAGCCTTTAGTTTCTAGCAAATATTAAAAAAATTGACCTTAACACAATTTTAACATAATTATTATTTCTTAATAAGAAGAATAAATACAAAAATGGAAAAGTAATACATAAACTATCTTATCCAGTTACTTAAGCAAAAAAAATGGGGCCAATCTCGAAATGAAAGATATTAAGTTAAAAACTCGTATACACCTTTCTATTGGCCATCTTAAAGTTGGGCCAAAATCTCTGTGTCTGCGTCGTTCGTTCTTAAAAAAAATGGTAAAAAAATCGGTTTTACGTTATTATCTCGGTGTTTGTTGCTCCCCATGATGTTAACACATTAAAATTGTAGAACACACAAAAAAATGCTTTAAACATGTCTTTATACACTAAACGATTTTTAAGATAGAGGGCGGAGAGCCACAGCGTTCAGCTTTTTATACTAATTACAAGCTCAATAGTGAATCTCGGTGCATAATACCTTTTATAAAAATAATAAATTACGTCGCTTTGTATTTGCAAATATGAAATGTTAATTCGACATCTAGAATAAGTATTTAACTGGTTTTTGTAGATACGACAAAAAATAATGATCAAAAATTAATATTTCTATTAAAGATATGATCAGTTGACTTGGTATACCGATAGAATATGATATTAATATGTGATAAATAACTAATAGACTCCTGTCTTGGTAAATTAGTATATATTTCTTACAATCTACAAATCTACATATTATTAATCCATTTTTTTTCTTATTCTCATTTGTTCTGCGTTTGAAAATTTCGGTTTCATTATTATCATTTTCAATCTCTGCAGTTCTGGTTTTCACGCCTGATAAAAATTTATGGGTCAAATATAACTTATCCCTCAAATGTGTTTATTATTGATATTTCTATTGAAATGTTAGAGATTGTAATTATCACGACAAAACAAAAAAATATGACGCTGATATTCTTATCGTAGAAACAGCAACAAATCCAAACCTAAGTGAATTTGTGCTGAATGCACCCCCTTCCTTAGGTTTGCTTTACAGTGAAAATTGAGCATCATCACGCTGATCACAAGCTTAAGCCGGCTACTAATTACGTGGTACTTGGCGAGTAACTTGACTCGGAATATACTTGGCAAGTATTTGTCGAGTTCCAAATAAGCTACCTACATTACGCGTCTACTTATAGAATTGCGAGTTTTTGGAAAGTACAAGAAAAAAACAACAAGAAGTTTTTAAAGATGAACGAAAATGAAACGACAGTTTTAGCTGCTTTTGGATCAATCAGTTGTAGTTATATTTTATGAAAAAAATAGAAAAAAAAGTGCAAACGTAGAAGGTGGTGGGTTACATCTTTTAACAATAGTAACGATAGCTAGGTATTTTTCTTTTTAATATATAAAGTGGGTCTGCTACCTGCGTCACTCGACTAGCGCCAGCTCTTTTGCATATGACACAATCAAATAGCTAGTACCCTATATAATACCACTATTGCTAATTACACCAAAAAAATTTCTTGAAAAAAAACAACGTTTTAAGATACAACCACAGCTTAACAACGTACCGCCTAACAATATTCGACTTAAAATATTAAAACGCAAATACTGACAAAATATGCCAATCGTAGTAACGCGTAAGGTAGCACCGGTAAATAAATTTCCAAATCAAGTACTTACTTGGCTCCTTTGACTTGTGATCGTTTTCCGCTACAGCTCGGGGGCTGTAAGTAACTTGCCAAGTCTAAACGAGTCGTAGTATACACTACTTGCTATTTACCAAGTGCTTGGCAAGTACCGCGTAGTGAGTAGCCGGCTTTATGTACATTGCAACTCTTTCTGAACCCGCAGAATAAACAAAATTTATTTTTATAATTACAAAATAAAGAATTAAGTTACTCATCTAAAGTTGGTGTATATTATTGTTGTCATGGGCTTTAAATTTTTTTTTCACCCAACTCCAGTACAACCATGTCCTTATCATTTTTAAACTTATCAAACTATTACACGATGACCGATATTATCTTTAGATTTTGGAGTATAGTACAGGGTGGTCAAAAATGGGCTATCTCATAGTAAATTCATGAAACAGGCACTTGGAGCGAGCAATTTAAATTTTGCTCTGCACCAGTTCCCTTAAAATTCGAACTAGCTCGGTGCCAGTTTACTTTTTGCAAGAGCAGGAACGAACCGAGAAAATGCGCATTGTCACCGTGCTCGTTCAGTTCCCTTCTACGGCACCGCCATCGCCAATAATAACGATTCCATAAAGCTCGAATTCCCCGAGTGTAATACCAGCACTGTAAATACGAAAACTGTTCGCTCAGAGTGCGGAGAAAATTCATTGAATACGCACATTTATTGCTCGACAAAAGAACTCTTCTGCGTGAATATGAAAATTTGTACTGCCCTGTCAAAGTTCGAGCTTAGTGGGCACTGGGGCGACTACGTGAATTCACTATCAGTTATTAAAAAATCTATAAAGGTGTTATTGGTTCGATTTTTGAGAAAGTAAAAAAGCATGGTTAGAATTTTTATAAAATTATTTATTCCAAAGATACGAGGGATATTTTTGTTGTTGATTTTACCCTACATATCCTTTATTATAAGAAATACCAAAAACCAGAGACACAATTTTTGTAGAACTTTTTACATAGAATCGACAAGTATTGGATTTTTCTACAGAGTCGCGTTAAAAAATTACGATGCCAACTTGATGTTTTTCTTATGGAACACCTTGTGTATTTTTACTAAGTAATAACCCTGATCACTACGATAACAAAGAAGATAAGTTTCCTTATCACTTCTAGTTTTTTAAATATTTGAAGTTTTTGAGCGTACTCTGTATAAACACCTTTTTTTACAAACATATTTTTAAATAATAATTAAATGTAATGGACAATATATTTTTATAATTAAGACTAACCTTAACATAATTTTAAAAGTATAAACACAGTAAACAAAAATATGTAGTTTTGTATAAGAGCCAAATTCTTTTAAATTGTCCTCTAAAGTTTTTTAATTTGGTTATATGGGGTTTGCCATTAGCTTATCAGGTTTAGTAATATTGTTTGTTAAATTATTTTTTAAACCGCCTAGTCTATAGCACATTTTATATAAGAGGGTATTTTTTTTTGTATTCATAGCTTCCTTGTTAACATAATTCAAATTTAGTATATTTAAATTTCAAAATAAATGTTTATTTTGTTGTGATAACAGGCTAAACAGAGGTTTATTTTTATACCATTATATTAAAAAAAAAAACAGAAACATTTCAGTAATGAACATACAGTGTGTCCCAGAATGGGTGTTACAAGAGGACAAATGGACCAAAAATTTAGAAATTTTTAAATGTTCTTTTGGGAAAACAGGTCGCATGGTCCAAAAATAATAAATACAAAATTTTAAATATGAAAAATAACCAAGAGTAAAGTACCTTTATTTTTTAAAATAGGACCAAATTTCATAAGTAAACGTTGTAGAAAATTAAATTTTATGTTAAAATTAAAAGTTAAAAAATTAGAGTTAAAAAAAATTGTCAATTTTTTAAATTATGCATTAACAGCTTTTGAAAAACTTCGCTTAAGGCATCGAATTTAGAAAAAATATTTAAAGTTATTAAAATTTCTTTAAAATCTTCCTACCTCTTGACCATTATTTAAGTTGTAATGCGTAATGTAAAAATTGACAGTTATATTTTTTTACCTCATGCTCTAACTTCAAATTTTAACATAAAATTTAATTCTCTACAACATTTACTTATAAAATTTTGTTCTAGTTTTAAAAACAAAAGTAGTTAGTTCCTTGGCATTTTTCATATTTTAGTTATACCCACATAGCGAAATATTAGGTATACTAAGTATGTACTAAGCATATTCTTATATATACAATAAATCAAATAGTATATCCTAAGCATGTACTCAACATAGGTTGTATATATGCTGGGAATATGCTATGTATATTTTTTGGCCACAAATAGGCTGTGCTTTGTATATGCTTAAAGTATATGCCGAGAATATGTGAGAATATACTTAGAAGATAATTTTCTAGAAACCTGCGGCAACTCCGATTTTAACGAAATTTGATATACGGTGGTTTTATGGGGCGCTGATCATGAATCTGAAAGATTTTTTGGCGGAAACGTTTCGTTCTCGAGATATTCATCATCGAAGTTCAATTTTGAACTAAGCTTATTTTCACTATATATTCTCCTTCTTTTTGCAGATAATTCTTGATTTAAAGCTAAAGTGTCACACAATATTTGATTTTAACCTTTTAAAATTCCGTTATTCTATGTTTTTTACATAATTTTTGCATTAAATTGCGTGGCTTTGTCTTTGATAATGCGGCAACCATACATACACATAGGGCTTTATGGCATGCAAAAATAATGTTAAATACGTAAGAAAACGGGGTTTTAAAAGGTGAAAATCAAATATTCTGTGCCACTTTAGCTTTAAATCATGAATAGTGTGCAAAAGAAGCGGGGAATATTGTAAAAATAGGATTAGTTTAAATTTCAAGTCTGATGATGGATATCTAAAGAACGAAACGTTTCCGCCAAAAAAATCTTTCAGATTCGAGATCAGCGCCTTAAAAACCCCCGTATATCAAATTACGTCAAAATCGGAGTTGCCGCAGGTTTCTAGAAAATTAAGTACTAAGGAATATTCGTTGCACATTCCAGGTATATGCGATATGACCTAAAAAAATCGTTGTTATATTAATTTAGCCACAATATTGTTTAATTTTGTTAGAACTTGATGCTTAAATTCAAAAAAACATATATAAAAATCCAGATAAGTTTTACATTTTATTTTATAATACTTATAATTACCTTATGTCTTATATAGTTGGTTAATTGTCTTTTGCTTCATGTATAACTATACTCTGGAAGTCTAGTAAAACAACCGAAATCACACTTTCAGCTTCCACAAGAATGCTATTGCACAGCACCGCAATAATATAAAACCAACAATCAAATGCACAAAAACACAAAAACCAAAACTGAGGTTATGTTCTCTTCAAGTTCAATACTAAGTTCCAATATTACATCTTATAGCTCAAAATATTGACAGATTACATGACCCCTTAATAGATATTTTAATTTAAGGTCATGTGATCGGTTAATACGTATAGCTAAAAGATTAAAAAGATGTATATTGTATATTGGAACTTACCTATATGACGCCACGCCACGCCACGCCGCGCCAAGTGCATCCCAACGCCTGATTGGTTAAGAGGATAGGTTGTTGTGATTGGGCTATGATTGGGCGTAGGTTTCCGCGGGAACTTTAAGTATTAAAAAAAAAACAGAAATTTGGACGGAGAGATGTCATAACCATTACCGTTAATGCGTAACCAATATGCGGCGAAAAAAATTATATATAGGATGAATATTTCTTTTATTTATAAAACAACGACTTTTTTAGGTCATATCGCATATACCTGGAATGTGCAACGAATATTCCTTTACAGATATGCGGAAAATAACTTAGAGACATAAGCGAATATATACTTAAATAATGCTAGGAATATTAGTCAGGGAATATGAGTTGGCGCATATTCGGGGCATCTGCTTGGGATATGAATATTCTTTAGTTGCTATGTGGGTAATTCGCCCTCTATAATAACAATTGGAGTAAAATTTGGTATTTATTAGTTTTGGACCATGCGACCAGTTTTCCCAAAATTTCGTTTTAAAATTCAAAAATTGATGGTCCGTTTGTCCTCTAATACCTATCCTGAGACACACTGTATATGTACGCAGGGTGTCCGAAAAGGTGAGGTCAAAAATGATAGAAATGATAGAGTGAACCAAAATAATGTTGGTACTTCATAATATAAAAAGCTCTATTGCGCTTCGTTAGGGAGATACTGATCTTCAAAGTTAGTATAAAAAAACTAATTTTAGTTATAACTGTTGAACTGTTGCCACAGTACCAATGATATTTAGGCTACTAAATAACCTCATAGTAATGCCCATATTTTATGTGTAAACGGCTGTTCAGTAAGTCGGAATTATACATGGTGCGACGACTTTTTAAATTTAATGTATGCATTTTTACGACTGGTTAGAAATTCGACATTTTGAATGCTTTGATCGTTTAATTCCTTTATTAATTTTGTACAAAAAAGATATGATTTGTATAAATCGATATCTCGGACATTTTCAAAAAATCGCATTTTAAGTCCAGACATACCAGCATTTTTTAAGTAATAAAAAATATTTTTTTTAGAATATTTTTAAAATACAGTAAAATTCTTAAAAATAGTTTAAAACTGTTTTATAAGGTTTAAGGAGCTCACAAACACCGGTTTTTATAATTTTACCACATTTTAATAATTTTATCAAAATATTGTAAATTTTTATTTCATACAGAGTGCTGGTACGGCAGGATTTAAAATGCGATTTTATGAAGAACGGTACAAGATATCAATTAAAATAATGTATACCTTTTTGTACCAAAATGATCAAGAAATTAAACGGCCAAAGCAAAATGTCAAATTTGTTACCAGTGCTAAAAATGCATACATTAAATGAAAAAGAATCGTCGCACCCTGTATAATTCTGACTTAATGTTCAGCCGTTTACCTATGGAAAGATGCATTACTATGAGGTTATTTAGTAACTAAATATTATTGGTACTGTGGCAACAGTTTAAAAGTTATAATTGAAACAATTTTCTTTATACCAACTTTCAAGGTCAATATCTCCCTAACGAAGCGCAAAGAACTTTTTTATGTGAAGTACTAACATCATTTTGACTCACTCTATTACCACTATCATATTATACCTTACCTTTCCGAACACCCTGTATACAGGATGTCCGAAAATTATGCGTCAGGATTTCGGTGGGCGATTTTTTGAAAACTCAAAATTAACGGATAATAATAATAATATTAATAATAATAATGATAATAATTTTTGTATTTTTTTAAATAACTTTTATCTGTTCAAACTTATAATACAATGTAATACCTCATTTCCATGTAAACCAAAGCGTTTATTTTCTAGGCTTTCTTTGTTAATTTTGACTATCAGAACTTCTAAGTAAATGTTTAAAGTCGTTTTTCTTGGAAACCGTTTATTTTAAGTTAATGCAACAGGAAGACCTTTTTAAAAATATTTTAATGCTCTTTAATAATTTTATATTCAAATTTATAAAAGGATTGAAATAAAAAAGTTCTAAGTCATTTTCCCAAAGTAAAGGACAGTATAAGCCCTTTGGCATTGACTACAGGCATCAAATTTATAGGACGAATACAAAGAATGACTAGTGATATGTATGCAAAATGGTGACATATTATACAGTATATCTAAAGGCGTCGCCAAGGGAGGGCAGCCCCCCTTAAAGATTCTCAAAAAAGTTGCCCAATGTAAAGCAACTTAAGTCTCAATTCTTTTTCTTGGCTTGTTTGATCGATTATTCTTGTGCGTACTAAACTCAAATGAAATCACCCATTCCATTCAATCAAATCCAAATAGTTGCTGCGTTTAGCTTTCGAATTTTCCTCCTTAAATAATATTATAAATGCGGACTTTGCATCGGTTTTAAAATCGCAAAAATTTATCAACAAGTCAATTAATTTAAGTATAGTTTATATCAAAGTAATCGAAACTGCAAAAAAAAGTACTCTACCCAGGGGCGCATACCTACCAGCCGTCTCAGCCGTATCAATGATACGGCTGAGACCCGAGCTAAATGTGTGTAAGCAAAAATTAGTGCAAATGCTGAAATGAGAAAAACAATGTTATTGGAAAGAACATTTTTTTGGCCTTCAAAATCTTTTGGGCCCTCCTAACTCATTGTGATACGGGGCCAAGATCGTTTGACTAGGTAAGGTTGCCTCGTAAGCCTTGCAACATGACGGACCATACGTCACATATGTATTTAATGAAGTTTTTAACAGTGTAGTTTGTGTTTTTTGTCAATATTAAAGAAATACTTTTAAATACTGTTAATTCCAGTTGTTACCGTAATTTCTTTATTTTCCATTAATAAATTATTAAACAATGATTATTCTAGCTGATTTTTAAATATTGTGTATCGCCCTCATTGTATTATTCGTCTAGAAATCCTTGTTGGCGCCAAGGAACCAGCAGTGCGGTACATATGTGACGTAATGAGGCAACCTTACCTAGTCAAACGATCTTGATACGGGGCCCCTCAAGGCACGCTACGCCACTGGCTCTACCGGCATCTTCTTTGTGAAGCATAGACCTACATATTAGTTTTTTTCCTGTCTTTTTAAATAGCTAGTTAAAAACAAATAAAATATTTAAATTCTTACTTTTGCTCAGTTATATGATGGCGGTTTTCAATTTAAGAATTACCATTTTATCCCTGGCTGACAGTTGTCAATTTTATTTTTCAATGTGCTTTATATTGGATTTTAACACGGACAGTCTTGTATTTGCGATTCAGATTAACGAATTCAACGTTGCAGTACGGTCAATTGGCTAATAAAAATGGGTATCTTGATCCAATCTCGCAAAGATCATTTTCGGGAGTTCTTACCAAATGGGACACTTTTTTATTATTTTGACTTCATGAACAAAATCGTCTCTTTATAAAAAGTCCTGCTTGATAAGGAAATATATTTCCATAAAAATAAATGTATGTTAGATGTACAGGGAAACTTAAAAGAGACTTGTTTCTAAATTAAAATTCAGTGTATTTTCTAACCACGGTACAAAACTCTAAATAGTTGTTTCTTATATCTTTTTATAAAAATAAGTTCCTATAAACATATTTCCGGAGTTGCTTCGTTTCTGAGATACAGGGCGTTAAACTGTTTATGAAGAGGAACTGTTTTTGTAAAGGTAATATTTAAAAGGTTCCCATTTGGTAAGAACATTTAAAGACACGCTGTAGATAAATCTTTCTAATAAGAAAATGTATATCGTATAGTAAGATGTCAGTTTATTAAGTAAATAAATAGGCGTTTAGAAGTACCTTTAAATACAAAAATAAAATTTTGCAATAAACATTGGTTCTGATATGCAAGTGTCGATCAGTTTTTTTGCTCAACAGTATACATGTAAACGAAGATTACTTCGTTTACATGTTCGTTTCGTTCGTCAGATATTAATCTGCATCAAGCCCTGTTTTAGATTTTCAATTTAAGAAAATGCAAGTTTATGTCTTAGCTCAAAAATGGAATATTATAGTAAATATCAAATTTTGTCTTTCTATGAACAAGGTAGTTTTCTATTTACACTTTTTTTCTATTTCAAATATTAAGTTAGTTAGAGTTAAAGGAAAAAAACTTTTTTTTAAATATCGAGTAGGTCATAATTTTTTTGAGCGAAACAACAAGTGATTTAAACTAAACTCTAAAACGTACAATTTTTTCTGTTTAACCATCTCTGTAGCTTTAGTGGTTTCCAAGATCCCTGTACTAAATATAGAAAAAACTTCACCCTGTATAAAAACTGCAAAGGTATTTACTAGGCTTTTAACATTATTTTCTAAATTACACAGACTTGGCCTATTTAAAGCCCAATTTAAAGCATGCAACGCAACGCAATAACTAATCACAGTGGTTTGTAAATCGTTAAATAAATTTTTCACTTTAATCAGCTTAATCAGATTTGCACTCAATTAAAAAAAAAAAAAAAAACATAAAATACGGTTAAGGTCAGATTTAAAGCATAAAACCTTTTATTTTTTATATTAAGTGGCAACAATTATTTTTAGTGAAGTATATTTTATTTAATTTTTTATTAAAAATAAGTAAAAACTATAACTTATAAAGCCGATCACGCCAGCGTTACAACCAATTTTTTCAGTTGAAGTTCAATTTAAAAATTGATTGCTGCTCACGAAATCGTTTGTCACAGTGTTAAAAGTCAGCAATAAAATAGAAACCGGACGTCGGAGAAGATTGAAGATAGGTTAACTTACAAATCGGTGACGCCAGCTTTACACCCAATTTTTTGGATATTATTTAAGTTAAAAATTTGTTGCTGTCTACGAAATCGTTTATTAAACTGTATAGAGTAAGCAACAAAATAGAAACCAGAAGTCCGGTCACTTCAGCTTAACACTAGATTTTTTCAGATAAAAGTCATACTCAAGATTTGTTGCTGCTCACGAAATTGTTTGTAACAGTGTAAAGAGTTAGCAACAAAATAGAAACCGAAGGTCGGGAAGATTAGAGATCGGTTAACTTACAAATCGGTCACACCAGCTTTCCACCTGTTTTTCTAGATATTTTTTTGCTAACATTATACAGTTAGATAAACGACTTCGTAAGCAGTAATAAATTTCCGAGTTAAATTACATCAGAAAAATCTTGTGTAAAGCTAGCGTGACCAGGTTGTTACTTTATTTCATTTCATTTGTTGCTGACTTTTTAAACTGTAATAAATAATTTCGTAAGCAGCAACACATTTTTAGATTAAATTTTACCTGGAAAAATCGGGTGTATGCTGGCAGAGACAGTATTAATTTTGTCAAAAAATTCTTATGTAAAAACTTTTTCTGCAGCAACAAATCGACTCACTGTTATTTAGTGTATTACACCTTTTTGCTCATATCCATGATAACTTAACGGAAAGCTGCAACTGCAGAAAAATCGTTTATTTAGTAACTAATTAGCAACTAAAAAGCAAAAAATTCGGGCGGTTTTTTTTCAATTTTCTTCAATTTGCAATTGCCTGTTTTATAAACCTCAAATCTTAACTGATGGTCGGATTCAGCTAATGGTACTTTTAATGGCAGACCGCGGTACCCGAATACTTAAGGGGCGACAAGGGGTCTTAATAGCTTCAAAATCGTACCTATTGATTAATTGTGGTTATTGTTGGCGAGTTCATAAACTTAGACTAACCCGGACCAAACTAGAGCTTGTGGCAAAATATTAAAAAAAAAATTCTAATATAAAAGCAATTAAAAACAAAATGCTTGTACGAAACACTGAAAGTAGCATTAACCAGACTTAATCCTAATTAAAGCCCATTTTGGTCTAATTTTGTTGGCAAGCCAAAACAAATTAATGCTTTTAATATTATTCTATCAGTGCTAATTTAATTTTTCAAAACTACTTGGAAAACTGGTTTTAGACCTAACGTACCGTTTCTCTTCCAAATAAAGGACATTATGGGAACATACAGTTACATACAGTGTGTTTCTAAACAAATCCAAAAAAATTAGAAGGTAATTTCTTGTTTAAAATAAAAAGCAGGGCCGTACTAATTGTTTTGGTCATCTTAGGCTGGAACTTTTGGGGCGTTTATTTCATCAAAAATTGGAAAACAAAAATTTTAAAGAGCAAAAAAAGGTCTTTACCTGCGTGGGCGCCTATTTTGCGCAATACTGAAAGAAGTAAAATTGAAGGGCAAAAAAGGGCCTTCCCTGCGTGATGCCTATTTTCTTCCCAGGGCGCCCTACTTAAGTAAAATTGAAAAGCAAAAAAGGCTTTACTGCGTAGTGCCTATTTTTTCCAGGGCGCCCTAATTACAAATCAAATAGAAGACCAAAAGCCCACCCCGCTCTAAACTTTTTATAAAACCTCCCTGTCTGACGCCAATTTTTTACGGTACCCTAGGCTGTAGCCTAGTGCTTATTACGACACTGATAAAGGGTAACTACCCTTTATATACGTGGGGTCAAAAATTAACCATTAGGGGATATCGTGAAAAAAATTAACAAACAATTTTTTTTTATAAAGCAAAATAGGTGTATTTAAACTACCAGGTAATGTCAAATAAAGACATATTACAAAATTTTAATAGGTGACAGCAAAAATATATCCATCAGAAGTTTTCGAGAGCGTCAGATTAAGATAGGGTGAGTTAATTACATGCTAAACAGTGTATATTCCACTAATCTGACAATTTGAGAGTGACGTAAAGAAAGCAGAGGGCTACAAAGTTGTGAAAAATGTCAATTTGACATACACGGCCATTGGCTATTCCGAGACGATCCAAACGATTTTTACAAGCCGAAATAATAACACTATTTTTTTGACATATTGAAAAATCTATGGCCGTTTCCCCATCGATGAAAAAGGTGTACATTTTATAACATTTTTTCTTCTAAGCTTACAACCCAATAGGTCTCTATGACGCTTAAGTAAATTCCCATTTAGCATCGTGGGTTCCCTACTACTTTAAATTTGGTTAGCAAAAACGATAGGGGTAATCTATTTCCACTTTTATTTTTTTAAAAAAGGGCAAAAATATTCACAAAGTGTATTTTTCAATATCAATATTTTCGTAGAATTTCATTTTTTTGTATCTGTTTCTGAGATGTACCGTAATATCTCCCTAATGGTTGACTTCTGACCCTATCTTTATAAAGTAAATTACCCTTTATTTTGAACAAAAATACACCTCCAAAATGTTTCGCATGTGTTTTGAAACACGCTGTATATTAAATGAAAAGTACACGAACTAAAAAAAGAGGTAATTTACCTTTTTTTGTGTAAAACTGATATTTTTGACTGATTTTTGTTTAAAGTTATGTTATGGGTTTTTAATAAAAGAAAACATTGTCATGCACTCGTTTTTTAAAATATTTTTGGTGCAGGGCCGTTTCCTGTGTCTCGCGCCGTGATACAAAACATTTATTGTCGCTCTTAAAAAGACACTGTGTGAGGTGTAAAAAATTGAAGAAGAAAAAAAAAGACCTTGTTTTTAAAACAATGTTGCTTACAAAATCTCCAAACTCACTTCCTAAATACCGCCCTTTATTTATTACCTTTCCACCCTTTATTCCAGAATTTTTCGACCCTGCAGCGTTGTGCCCTGGTGCCTTGCACCACCCGGTAGGCACGGCCCTGTTTGGATGTTTAACAAAATTTGATTTTGTCAGGAAGAAATGCAACATCAATTATCTTAAATTAAAAAAGCTTAAGAAATCTGCAGAACAAAAAAAGGATAAATATTTATTTAGAGTTCTTATCACTGATCTCGATGGATTGCTAATATTATAACCTGCGCGAAACAAAAGTTACATTTCATGGGCGAAAAACCGGTTTGTACGCAAGGCAGTTGAGGGTAAACGCACCCGGACCCAAACAAACTATTCGCATTATAGGAAAGAATGTGTTGACCGCGTCCTGCTTTTCTGTTCGAAGTACGGTAGCTAATGAGCGTTACGGTCAGACCGCGGACGAAGGTACGGGGTGCCGGTGTTTATATTTCGCCACGGCTTTTAAGTGCGCATGTTCGTCCACCCACTGCGCGCGGTCGTAAAAATCCGAAAACTGCTTCTTGCCACTGCTGATCTAAATGTAGGTTATCTATGGTTCTTATTCATTTAAATTTGATTTATTTGCATCAATGTTCTCTCTCGACGCCAATGCTTACATTTTTGAAAACCTATGAATGTGTTAATAGTACAGCAAATAAAACATTTCACCTGGCAATTTTCTGGTCCTGCATGGATTGACTTGAAATTTTAACAGAATAGAAGGTAAAAAATAGCTCAAGGAACAAAATCTATATCGAACCGAAGGGCGCCAAAACCCTAGGGGTGGTTGCCACACTTCCTAGGAGGTATTTTTTATTACATTTTACCAACAGCAATCGATTGAAAAAAGTGGTTCTAAGCAAAAACCTTCTTTATATATTTCTTTATAAAAATAATACCTTTCAAGTTATTTGCGATTGAAAGTAATAATTTTTCGACAAACAAATAGGCCTTTTAATAAAGTTTTCGCAAATAACTCGAAAGTTATACATTTCATTAAAAAAACTGTAAAAGACAAAATTGAAGTTTAAAAAGACAAACAGAATTGTTTTATTATAATTTTTCTACGACCAATGCAAACTAACATACGGCATGTTAATCGTTAGCTTTTTTCTAAAATGTATATTATGAGAAAAGCTCATAGAATAATTTTTAAACTACCTAATCAGACCTTTCTTTTTTTATCATAAACATTGGGTGAGTAATGATAAAACCTAAGATAGTATTTAATTTTTTCAGGTAAAATTAACAATTTCCCAACTACCCACTAATTAAAATTGACCTTTACCCTTTTGCAATTTCTTTAAGGCATGTACCTATAATACATCCAAGAAGTTTGAACAATTTTAAATGCATAATTTTAGGAAAATTTGGGCTTACAGTGAAAAAGATTTTTTACAATTTTATATTTTTACCCCCTTTTTCTAAATAGCTCCAAAAATACAGGAGATAAGAAAAATATTAAAGATTTAAAATTACTAAAATTTTCGTGCCTACATTTTTCTGTACACTAAATATTTCGCGAGATACAGTCGTTTTAAACCTCTATTTACGAACGTGCACTACTTTTTCGTGCCCTTTGAACTTACCCCATTTAAAAGCCAGGGATTTTAAGAAATTTTAATTAAAGAGCTTTGTAGCTCTAAAAAACTTTCTATTATTAAAAATAAAAGAGATACATTAAAAATGCAGCATTTCCTCATTATTTGACTTTGAATCTATCAAATTTTGCTTTTGACGAAAAAAAGCTAACAATTACAACTTCGTATCTCAGGTCGTATTGGTCGTACAAAAATAATGATAAAAGAATTTTGTTTTTTTTTAACCTATAATTTTGGTTCCTACAGTTTTTTATTAAATGTAAAATTTTTGAGGTATTCTCGAAAAACCCATTAAACAGTTGATATTTTCGTTTAAAAGTTGTTACTTTTAATTAAAAATAACTTGAAAATATTAGTTTTGAAAAATAATGAACAAAACATTTTTTGCTAGGAATCACTTTGTGATAGATTTTTCCAGTTAAAATGTAATAAAAAAATTTACACCCTAGGAGGGGTGGCAATTACCACCAGTGTTTTGGTACCCTTCGGTTCCATATGAATTTTGATCCTTGGACTATTCCCTACCTTCTGTTAAAATTTTAAGTCAATCCGTGCAGGACCAAAGAATTGCCAGGTTTTATCTTTTTTGAGCTTTATTTCCTAAACTATTTACCCTTCTTAAACAGTTTTAAAAGCCTGTTTTACATAAAACAAAAAGAACGATATTTCTCTTTCTTATCCCTGTACGCCATTTTTTATGAATATAACTATAGGTCCCAATGGCCAGTTAAATTGTGTCGTTAATTTGTTGACAAATTTCGGAGGATCGTAAAAAGAAAACTAGGTAAGATCGCAAGGGTGATGTAAAAAAAAACAATTTCTATTATCTAAGTTGAGCATACTAATACTTGGTAGATTTTAGGGTGAGAAGTAAAAAGAGGATTATATGGGTTGTCTCATATTTGTCTTACAACAATATTCGTTTTGCCTTTAAATATATCTAATTTCAGCTAAGCATCGCATTTCTAGAACTTCCTCTATTTTAGTTTTTAAAATATCTAGAGTCTAAAAACTATGCAAAAAGAAATATATTTTTAGTTATAAAAGCAATGTAAACCTAAAAACATATTTTTTTTTTAATGAGTAGCATATGTAAACTTTTTAGTTAAAAGACTTAGAATACGTTGTGTGCTGTTGCATTTAAAAGGAATTTTAGAGTAAAATATAAATATAAAAAATAGTGTTTAAAATGTTTTTATAATTTTTCTTTAGACTTTTATAAAATTGCCAAGTACATAGTGTCCACAGTCCACGAGTGGACTTATACCTGTATTTTTAAAATTTTATATATTTGAAAACAAGTTACTTTTTATAAAAATTGACCTATAATACATATAAGGTGGTTCCAAATATCGAAAATAATATTTTAAAAAATGATAAAATTTGGAATAATATATTTTTAAACCTACTTGATTATAAAGCAATGGAAAGTATTAAAGCAAATACGATATTTTAATAATACGAAAGTGACGATGTATCCATGAAATTAAAAATTATAAATTACAAAAGAATTGGAAAAATAACAATATTTCACGTCACCCGGTATACCATGTGTCCACGGATGGACTTAACTATACAGTCTTTTATTTTTAATATTTCCAAAATAAGGTATTTTTATAAAATTTGTTGCTTTGTCTAAAATGATTAAAGCTGTAAGAAAAAATTGACCTATGTTAAAAGGGATAGTTCTGAAATCGCGAAAATAATATGTATGTTAAAAAATGAAACCATAAATTATGAAAGTTCTTAAATTAAAAGCATTTAATAGTAAAAAAGGGGTCTATAAATAAAAAATATATTATAAAAAAGTACAATAAATTATTTATACAAAAAAACATGTATTTTAGTTTACACTTAATTTTTCTAAGCAATAAGTGAAAACATATACAACATTGTCAAGTAAAGTTAAAATGTATGTAAATGGTATAGCAAAAGGTAACGATTAATTAAACAAAAATTTCTATTACAGTTACACTTTAAAAAAAACCGGACAAGCAAAATTTTGTTGTTTTTGCTACGCGTTGTTCAATCAACTGCAGTTGCGTGCGAAAAGTGGTACTTTTAGCACTAGTTAGGAAATATACTATATCAGGCTAATAGCCGTTGACTGTCACATAAAGTGATGTTAAATTTAATATTTTTAAAGAAAAGCTTCAGTAATTTAAGCTCTGTATGTTAATTCTTTCTTTTCTAGTTCGTTGTAGCATTTAATATAAAGTTAATGCCAGCTTAAAAAATATTATCAGAAAGATAATGCTTTATTATTCCAATTTACTAATTTTTGGTAAAATACACTCAGGGACAAAACACTGGACTAACAAAATTTTGTTCAAATTCAATTCAAAATAACTTTTTGGCTTTTAACCATTTTATCTTTTGGTCCAGTTGTAGCTCTTTTAACCAAAAATATTATTTAATATAGGGGTTGCAAAAAGTTTTATAGGATTAGGTGTTAAACAGGGAAGAGCCAAATGTTACAGTTTGACTCAAATTGTTGAACACTCTGTGAGATAATTTAACGTCACAATTTTTTACGAGTCTGTGGGATTTTAAAGCCCAATTTTTTTGCTATTTTTTTATATTGTTACCAGTATCTCTATTCTGAAACGAAATACAAATTTTTAAAGGATTTATTTATGATGGCCGTAATATACGCTATATTCCGAACATATTGGGAAAACTTAGAATTTTGATGTTCCTATTTTTAAAACTAATAAAGAAAACTATATCAAATGAAGTTTTTTTAAGGTCTTTAAAAGATCTTTTTCCTAATAAGATATTATACAGGATGATAATTTTTTGAATTATACTTTGGTCATATCCCGTATATTGTAAGATGAAACAAAATCTAATTACTAATTTGAAAACTATAAAACCAACTAAATTTATTATTTTTTATTTATTATATATTATAATAATATATTATTTTTATTTATTTTTTATCATAAAAAAATTAAATGTGTAAAATTTTAACTTGACACCTAGTACCCAAATTTCATTATATTCTTTAAAAATTTGTATTGCCTTTTAGAATGGAGAAACTAATTTAAATAAAATAAGGAATGTTTTGAAAGGATGGAGCTACAATCCAAATTATTTGTAAAAATTGTAATTTTTTATTTTTCACAGGTTGTTTGAATATTAGAGTCAAAATGCAACATTTAGCCCTTCCGTGTATAACACCTTATCGTAAGAAAGATTTTAAAATAATTATAATAAATAGTAATCTTGATGGAAGAAGCTACAACTGAATCAAATATTAATTAAAATTGGTCAAAACACCAAAAAGTTATTAAAGATTTAAATTGAACAAAATTTTGTTTGTCCGGTTTTTTGTTCAAGAGTGTATTAATTCTAAAACAATCTACTTCACATTTTTTAAAACTCTAAACAGTGTTTATAATTAACTTTCCTTGACAACAAAAAGCACCACTTTGGCCACATTTCGCAGAATTATTTTACAGCCAATATTGCAATTCCGTGGTAATACAAAATTTATTTCAAATATGTATTTTAAATTAACATTTATTTAAACAACGTAGGAGTAGAAGTATTTAATTTGGAATTTGCATTTTACTGTACCATTTATCATAGTGCTTTAAATCAATGGTGGAGCAAAATTTTCAGTATACTCAGTAAAATTGTGTAAATTTTTAGGATTTAAATTTACAGCTAAATTGATTTTAGGTAACCGGCTTTTAAGCTGTAGTTAGTAATAAATACCTAATATTTATGATATAAAATATTTTGTATCAACAAATGCGACTAAACTATATGTAATGATTTTATATTTGTGTATTACTATAGGTAGGTGATTAGTTAAAAATAGGCATGAAGCATTATTGTAAATATAGGATGTTTTCCAACTACAGTACGTAACTTAAAAAAAACCTATGAACAGATTATGTCAGAAGTTTCTTCGTTTTTTAGATACAGAACGTAGAAATTTTAAAAAAATAGTCAATATTTTATATATTTCTTGATTCTTTTTAAACCGATTTGATTTAAAATTTGGTACAATTATTTAAACTAACAAAATATTTTTTTTACCATAACTAAATTAAAATTATTGAATTCAGTCGCGTTTAAGTAGACACTACAGCCAATATTATTAAGGAAAAGAAGTATGTACTGCCATTTTTATAGTTTTCATATATTTTTTTAAATTTTTGATCAGACTATCAAAAATGCAACTTTGTAGTCTCTTGTATTTTCTTAGTATGTAGCTTTGTTTTTGAGAAAAAAAATAGATCCGAAAATAAACTATTTCGTGATTAAAACACATTTCAAGTGGTGTATTTTACGAAAAAGTAGTAATTTAAATATTTACTAAGGTGAAAATGGTTTATTTTGTTTTTTAAATTTTATATTAATTTGCTAATTGTAGCCTTTCTTAAATAGAAGGAGTGCTGGTAACTTGTCACATACTTGTCCTATTATACCCCAACACGGAACTACAGACCTGGCTGCTGAGTAGCGGGATAAAAGCAAAATAAAGGGGGTTAAAGTTTTTAAAAAAATTCTGTATTTTTAAAATATCATAAAAATGCTTAAACCAATTTGAATGAAATTTGGTCTATCTATTTATTATAGTAAGGGGCTTGTAAAGCTCTACCTAAATTAGGATTATTAGGTCCAGTGGCGTCTCAGTGGGCACCACGGCCAATATTATTGTGAAAAAAAAGTACGCCACTGACTTTTTATGAAGTTTTAATATATTTTACTGATTAACCAATTAACAATTTATCTTTTTAGTTTCTTGTTTTTTCTTGGTATCTGCTTTAGTTTTCAAGAAAAAAGCTACTTCAATTTCTTCTAAAAGTACCAATGGACAATATAATATAAAAGACAAAAATAAAAATTAAACAATTATTTGCCTTAAAATAATTATAAAATACAAGGCAAAAATATGATAATCGAAAAAAATAAAATAAAAAAATCAGTTGCGTACTTTCTTTGTCTCATTAATGGTTGTAGTGTCTACTGAGATGGCACCTGACCTAATACTCTTAATTTAATTTAAGCTTGATAAGCGCCCTATTACTTATTAAACAAGTGTATCAAATCTTATCCAAATCGGTTAAGCTTCCGCAACATAGCGAGCGGCGACGTGTCAGCAGCGAGACATCAGCGCGTTAATGTCATATGAAAGCACAAAATAACATAAGAAATCATCCTTTAAATATTCGTATCCTAGTTAGGAAACACCCTGCATACGGTGTTAGTTTTACTGAACATAAAATATTTTGAAATGGGTTTTAGCCTTAAAAATAAAATTTAATTAAAACACAACTTACCTTAAAATTAAATACTGATGGAAATTTTTTAAACGAATAGGTGTTTTCAATTTTAAGTATATCAATCTTCTGAAGCCCTTCAGTGGGAAGTGATGTGATTGAGGTATCAGAAAGGTCTCTAGTTAAAAATAAAAGTATTAAAATTACATTTTTACTTACCAGAAGGTTTAATTTAGGCTAATTTATTTAAAACAAAATTTATTATTAGGCTTTAAAACGTTTACAACAATATTACGAATATAAAGCAAACCAAACATAAATTTAAGTTTTAAAATAATTACTAGGGACCGGATTATAACGAACATAGGAAACTTGATATATGCATGCAAATATGTACGAAAACTGTCAGAATATGCATAAATAATAAAATTTTAGAAATAAAAAAGAGTTTTAATTTTTATTTCAAAATCAGCATACGATACTTACAATTAGTAAATTATCCATTGATATATGATCACAGATCCACTTCGTTGACCTTGCAGGGTATAGCAAAAACTAAAGAGATAGAACAAATTTGATTGCACAATCCTAATTTTAAGTTTTAAAACAAATTCAATGGTAAATCATGGCTAACTTAATTTGTTTTGAAGATATGGAGTTTTTTTAATGGAACTCCTTGCATATTTCATCACCATAAAAAAGATTTTTAAAAATCTTGAATTTTCCACAATTAAAATAATTTTCTCTAACAGTTTCGGAAATATAAGCTTCCAATTCTTAGTGCGAATATCAATTTTAATATCAAATTTTTAGATTTATATTGTCACATTTCCAAAACTATAAGAGATAAATAGATTAAATGTGGTATTTTTAAACCTCTTGAAAATATCTTTGCAACGTTATATAATATACAGTGTGTTTAAAAAATAATCCGATGATGGCCATATTTCCTAAAACTATTAAT
>JACEGR010008277.1:0-38883 GCA_014170235.1 Listronotus bonariensis
CGATATACGTGTAAAACAACGTAGATTTCTCTCGAACCAATGCGAGCTATTGGTTTTTTGAGTTATTGTCGATATTTATTTTTTACCGCTTATTGTTCGCCAATAAATCATTTAAAGGACTTTCTCTCTGTAGATATTATTTCCTATTATCAGATTTGGTCAGATTTTACAGCCCAATACAATACGCATGCTTTTAATAATTATGTTACGATATCTGTGAAGATGTTCGAAAGTAAAGAGCCAGAAAAAAGTTGGACATTTGGGAACTAAACCATGTTCTTTTATTGAATATGGCGTGAAATAAAATGATTAATAGAGAAGAAAAGGTGGTAGACCTGAATTTTTAACATTTTTTTTTTTAATAAGTCACTCTATACAGGGTGGCCCACCATATTCGGACACGGTCTGTAGCTGGATAACAATGGGGTTTAAAAAAATAAATACTGAAACATATACAGGTCGGATAAGACCACAGTATAAATTATTTTAGTCTATACAGGGTGTCTCAAAAAAGTGTAGACGTATCAAAGTTATATTTTTTTAAATGGAACACCCTATATTTCATGACGGTTTTAGATTCTACTTTAAAAAATAACTCAAATTTGTTAATAGTACTAAGTGTCTAATTTTATTCGTTTTTGTGATATTTGATTTTTTGAAAAATGCAGTGGTAAATTAAATTGATTTTACTTTAACACTTTTAACACTTTAAACATTAAAATGTGTAACAAGATTAGAAAAAGTCTGCCATATCATACGTAGGTCAAATCAAGATCAAATATTGTACAGGGTGATCAAAAATAATTTCAATTTTTCAGAAAATCAAATAGCCATATCTCCCTTATTTTAAATGGAACACCCTGTTTATTTTTACGTCACGCATGATGACAAATAAAAATACTCTCTTTCAAATGGTGTATAGGTTGCGTATACACCTATCTTTTTGTGCTTTTTTAGTAAAATCTGCTGTTTACAAATTTTAGTCCAAATGTTTATTTAAAATTAAAGTTGGCTTGTGACATAGCAGCCTATATTATTTTTCTTAAGAGAATAACAACTTGACCATTTATTGATTACTAGTGTTTTAGTCAGTTTAAAAGAAATTTCAATGATTTTAAATAAAAACCCTTCTTCTAACAACAACAAGGTGATATAATACTGGTAGGATGTGAAAAAAATTGTTTACTTTAGTTCAGAGTTAATCCTGAAAATATTCCAGGAGAAACCATCTGATAACCTAATAGTTGCTTTTAAAAAATTTGACACAGTGATTATGGATAATGGAAGAAACGAGTTATAGGTCACAGAATGTCGTCAGAACTGACCAGAGGCGTTATTAGGATTGTTTAAAAACACAAGTTTTATCATTACCACATTCAGCTGAAATAAGTGTTATTGGAAGTAGCATTATAAGCAAATAATGAATTTTTTTCTCTGTGATTTTTAAAAATAGTGGCAGATAATACAAGAAATCTTTTAATTTTGTTCTTTTTATCCAACAAATTTACATTTTGCAATAACGGCTTAGTAAATAGCATAGTTATATCACAGCCTACTTACATTTAAATAGACATTTGGAATAAAAATATGTTAAAACGGAATTTACTTAAAAGTATAAAAGATAGTTATAGGCAACCTATACACCATTTGAAAGAGCATTTGGTTTGTCATCATGTGGTGTAAAAAAATACAGGGTGTTCCATTTAAAATAAGAGAGATATTGCAATTTAACTTTCTAAAAATTGAAATTATTTTTTTGATCACCCTGTAAAATCTATGATCTCGATATGACCTACGTATGAGAAGGCAGACTTTTCCTAATCTTGTAACAAATTTTAAAGTTTTTAGGAGTTTATATTGTTAAAATAAAATTAATTTAATTGCACCCTGCATTTTGAAAAAAAATCAAATATCACAAAAACGAATAAAATTAGACACTTGGTAATATTAACAAACCTAAATTATTTTTATATGTAGAATCTAAACCAGTCATAAAATATAGAGATGTTCCATTTAAAAAATATATAACTTTGACACGTCATCACTCTTTTTGAGACATCCTGTATAGAGTAAAATAGTTTTATACTGTGGCCTTATCCGACTTTTTTTTTTATCTGTTTGACAGTCCACGAAGGCTTTAAGCCTAGTACCAGATACCGTGGTGTCGGGTTATTAGATGTTTAACCTCCTTTTTCACGCTGTTCCGTCAACGTTATCCAAGCACTGAAACATGCAATTTTTTTCTTACATTTCACAGCACCTTTTAGACAACGCGGTAAAGTGCCGCCACGGACGTTATTTTCAAATAACTACTACCTGACCTGTATATGTTTCCAGTTTTTACTTTTTTAAAAACCCCATGGTTATCCAGCTCACAGACCGTGTCGAATATGGTGGGCCACCCTGTACAGGGTGTTCTCAAGGTTAAGCCAATTATTTTATAGTAGAGGAGCCCACGATGCTAAATGGGGATTTACTCAAGAGTCATAGACTAAGGGTTATATCGTAAAAATCGAATCCGATTGGACGGCTCGTACTGCACCTAATAGCAGTGCCCTTCGTCCTAGAATTTATCGGATGCAGATAATCCGGTTCTAAATTCTCTTTAAATTTGACAAAGAAAAGTATATACAATGACAAAGAGGGCAAACAAACAAAAAGTAAACTTCTAACCTTACTTTTATAATATTTTTAAATAAATTTTATTTAATTTCAGGGAAATAAGATAAAGTATTAACGCAAACCACCAAAAACACTATCACATTATTTTAGCATATATTTAAGCTTATTTTATATTCACTCTTTGTTTGACCTCCGGACAGTGCGGACGTGCGTAGAGGACTCAAGAGTTCTTCCCGGAGTGGCGGTTAGAGGTGTCGTACGAACGTTTTTACCTTCGGGGATCAAGGAAAGATTCACGCTAAATTGACGGCATCTTTCTTCTGGATCTAAGCGCTGTGAGCGAAGATTCCTATAAGCTGATGGTATCCTGTTTGGTGGTGAACACGAGGTATTTCTCAAATGGCGGGAAATAGATGGGCGTGCCATGGAAACTGTCAGTAGTGAAAGTGAAGGTTATACGTAACACCAGTAGCAGATCTTGGTTTGACAGCCGACAATTTATGCATTGCATCGATTGTAGAATTATTTTGTTTTCTTTTGGAATTTCTGGGAGCTACGAGCTCGATTATCCAGATTTTCCGCCGACGAAGCCCTGAAATCATAGTCCGGAAGGGGAGAGTGGTGGATTGGACCTGAAGGGACCAAAGCCAAGAAAATAGAATAAATAGAATATTTTATTTCCAACTCATTTCGTTTTCCTGCTACACTTATCAGCCGTGCCTACTTTAACTGTCATTTTCAAACCTTTTCCAAACCCGCGAATATCGTACTAATTTAACCCCCGATCCGACTGAACTCAATTCAAATCGCTTGAAAAAAACAGGATTGATTGATTAAATGGCGTTGAATCCAACTTTTCCCTTACTCAATCTGAAACGTGTATATCGTAATTTTTTGTCGGATTAAGTTTTATTCGATTGGTTGAATCGGATTCAGTATTTGGCCGTACCCTTGGTCAGAGAGACCTTTTTGGGTTTCAAAACTTAAGTGATAAGAAGAAAAATGTTATATAATGTATACCTTTTATTGCTGGAGTAAGCGGCTATAATTTTAAATATGACTTAACCGGGTACAAGGTATCCTCCTGTATATTAATCCGCCACGCTGTAGTAAATCCCGAAACCCCTCTTGGGGTCCCCTACCATATAAATAGTATCTTCGTCGAAAAGTTGGTCGTTTGGGAGAAATAGGGTGTCAACGTTTTATTTTATTCTGCTTTTTTTAATTGTTGTAATATTTTAAATGTTTTTACAAATTTCGGCATTGGGAGGTTTATCAGGGTGGGAAATCGAAATATCTCTCTCTCTATTTTTTCTTGGTTTTGGTCCTTCAGGTCCAATCCGCCACTCTCCCCTTCCGGACTATGCTTTCCAGGGCTTCGTCGGCGGAAAATCTGGATAATCGTGCTCGTAGCTCCCAGAAATTCCAAAGAAAAACAAACAATTCTACAATCGATGCAATGCATAAATTGTCGGCTGTCAAACCAAGATCTGCTACTGGTGTTACGTATAACCATCACTTTCACTACTGACAGTTCCCATGGCACGCCCATCTATTTCCCGCCATTTGAGAAATACCTCGTGTTCACCACCAAACAGGATACCATCAGCTTATAGGAATCTTCGCTCACAGCGCTTAGATCCAGAAGAAAGATGCCGTCAATTTAGCGTGAATCTTTCCTTGATCCCCGAAGGTAAAAACGTTCGTACGACACCTCTAGTCGCCACTCCGGGAAGAACTTTGTAGTCCTCTACGCACGTCCGCACTGTCCGGAGGTCAAACAAAAGGAGCGAAATCGAAATATGCTTATGTTTTTATGTAAAATGTAAAAGGAAGTCACCTATAATACAATTTATGGCGTTAATGTTATTTAGACAACAACAAAAAAAATCAACAACTTTGCTCGCTGTTTTTATAGCGAAAGATTTAGTTCACATTATTATAAGTGCAAAACGCAAAATAATAATTATTAAAATTTTCATCACAAATATGGCGAACTCATTTTCGGAATAATGGTTGTGCGTGTAAAACGACTTTATTATGTATTTTTTAGCATAGTAGTGTTCAATAATTTGAATTTAATTAACGATAACTCGAATAAAACTAAATGATTTATTAGAGCTACCCCACCCAGACACATTACGCTGTTAACATTGTAAAAACCGGTGAAATTAGTTCTAAAAACCGTTACTTTAATAACAATGTAACTGAAAACATGATATCAAAATTACTTTATTTAAAACAGGTATTTGATGGTTATTTTGAACTTTGCTTTTTTGGGTATATAACCTAATACGTATCCATAATCAGTGCTGCACGGTACAATAGGAAGCCTTGTTACCTTTGAAAATTACCATAATCGAAGCGATTTAACAATGTGTGTGAGAATCTCAATATGGGTCACATTAAAATTATACGTGTAGGGCTGGCAACCGAAACCGGTTTTTCGGTTAACCGGTTTTCGGTTAACCGCGGTTTTGGCCAAACAAAACCGGTATCCGAAAACCGGTTTCAAATACCGATTAACCGGTATTTGAAAACCGGTTTTCGAATACCGGTTAACCGGTTTTGAAAACCGGTTTTCGTAGGTTAACCGGTTTTAAAAACGGTTTTCAAATACCGGTTTTTCGATAATCGGTTTTCGAATACCGGTTTTTTGATAATCGGACCAAAATCGAAAAGCGGTTCTTCGAATATCAATTAATAGGTTTTTGGTTGATTGCGGTTTATATCTAAAAAGAAAAACCGTTCATTTTGTAAAATCGGATATTGGTTGACAGATATATACAGGGTGGTTCATTTAACCTTAGACAGGCAAATAACCAGAAAACGGCGCATTTTAGAAGAAAATGTTTCTAGTAAGAATTGTTTGTAAAATAAAGCGGAGCAAATTTAATGGTATTATAAAAAAATAAAAAACTACAGCTCTACTATAATAGTACTCAAATTAAAAACTTAAAATCACCACTTTCCTTTTTCTGTTTTTTTATTAACCAATAAAACCAAGAAAAACACTGATAATAGAATTGGGTGTCTTAAGTAGGGTAAGAGGAAGTTTGTTAACACGGGACTTAAAAACTTGAAGATTTGGGGGAAGGAAAGACCTCCCTGGCAGTAGGTTCCACAGTCTAGAAACTCTAGGGATAAAAGAACGAACGAAATGGGAAGTTCGGGGCCTGTCCAATTGAACCGTATAGGGATGCATACACGCGGCACCAATGAGTTTCTCTGTTGGGAGCTGCAAGAGGAGGGACTATACTGGATAATTCGTCGGAGCAGAAGCCGTAAAAGTATCTATAGAAGAGCTAAGCTTATTTTCACTCATATTCCCCTTCTTTTGCACACAATTCTTGATTTAAAGCCAAAGTGTCACACACAATATTTGATTTTCACCTTTAAAACCCCTGTTTTTCTACGTATTTTTACATTATTTTTAATTAAATTGCGTGGCTTTTCTTTGATAATGCGGCAACCATACATACACATAGGGCTTCATGGCACACTGGGATTGAAATGATTCAAAGTATAGCTATGCAATTTAATGCAAAATAATGTAAACTACGTAAAAATACGGGGTTTTAAAGGTGAAAGTCAAATATTGTGTGCCACTTTAGCTTTAAATCAAGAATTGTGTGCAAAAAGAAGGGGGAATATTGTAAAAATAGAATTAGTTTAAAATTCAAGTCTGATGATGAATATCTCAAGAACGAAACAGTTTCCGCCATAAAATTCTTTTAGATTCGTGATCAGCGCCTCAAAACACCCCCGTATACCAAATTTCGTCAAAATCGGAGTTGCCGGTCGGCGGAAAATCTGGATAATCGAGCTCGTAGCTCCCAGAAATTCCAAAAAGAAAACAAAACAATTCAACAATCGATGCAATGCATAAATTGTCGGCTGTCAAACCAAGATCTGCTGCTGGTGTTACGTATAACCTTCACTTTCACTACTGACAGTTCCCATGGCACGCCCATCTATTTCCCGCTATTTGAGAAATACCTCGTGTTCACCACCAAACAGGATACCATCAGCTTATAGGAATCTTCGCTCACAGCGCTTAGATCCAGAAGAAAGATGCCGTCAATTTAGCGTGAATCTTTCCTTGATCCCCGAAGGTAAAAACGTTCGTACAGACACCTCTAGCCGCCACCCGGGAAGAACTTTGTAGTCCTCTACGCACGTCCGCACTGTCCGGAGGTCAAACAAAGAGCCAAAAACATCTAGTTAACAAACCATATAAAGTCCACCTGTAAAGAAGCTATCAAAAGCCATTTTTTGTTGTTAATACGTCACGTATTTAATCGTGTTTAAATACATCTTATCTCTTGTCGGGCGAGCATATTCATTTAACTCATTAAAAACTTTGTTTCAGTCATTTTTTAAAAGTTTTAACATGAATGTAAATGGCAAGTAATTTTTTTATATACGATTTAAACTACAGTACAAACAGTACAGAACTAACCAGAACTCGATTATTCTGCCGACTGCCGTCGATCTCAGTCAAACACGTTTTTATTAGGCGGAATACGAACTCTTTTACTCCGTAAGCACCTACATAAGTGAACTCCTAGAAGGCCCAGTTTTACAGTAGCGAGGTTAGTTTATGTAAAACTAGGCCTTATAGAGTTTACTTAGGTATTTACGGAGCGAAAAAGAGCGTGATCCCGAACCCACCCAATGAAAACTAAAATTAAGCGACTTGGCAACGTTGCAGTTGCAAATTTAGAACATAATGACATTTTATAATCAAGTTTTGCTTTCTGTTGTTGCAGTTAATATTCTATTTTTTAAAGAATTTTTATGATTTATGGGATGAATGTAATAAAAAATAAGAAAATAGTTAGTCTACAACTAGTGTTAAGCGTTTAAGTGGTTGCCATCATGGATTTCGTTAAAAATTCAGCAATGAAGCAAAACGTGCAAAGTCAGTTTTGGTTTATCTGCAGTTCAAGTCTAAATAACGAAGAACTTACGCTTTATGGCTATATATAAAGTTTCTCGAAACACTGACTATTATCCTGCTTTGTGTTATTTAGGTTGTCAGACAATGATGCCTAATATTTTTCGTGAAATTTAATAACTAATCAGGTAATTTATGTAAATATTCTTCGCCAAATTGAATCTAGATACCCATTTTTATCAGCTGTTTGACCGAATTGCAACACTGTGCTCCTTAATTTGAATTCCCAATAAGGTCAAATAAATACATCGGATCTGCCCCCAAAACCTGTTCGTGTATGGCTAGCCGAAAAAGCTCCGCGCTTCTTGACAGTGAAATAGTCTTCAGATTCATTTGTTTTGTGAACGAGTGAAGAGAAGGTAAAGCGCAGGGTGTCGCAGCCACCTGAGAGCAAAAGCTACGGTTTTGCCGGAGTTCGCTATGATAAGTGTTCGAAGTTTTGAAAGTTCGAAATTGTTTTTGAATTGAAAATACGCGTTTTTTGTTGAAGTTTAAATTCACTTTAAGCTTTAATAGCAAAATTCGTGTAAGATTGCGTAAATTAGCCGGCGTTTATAGTCTAAAGCTGTTTTTACCGTATTTTTCGTGATATTTTTCTTGCAGCAATTTTAGTTCAAATTCTTTAAATTTATGCTTCAATCTCTTTGACAACAAGGTTTTCCAACTTATCAAAGTTTAAATATAATTAGTTTTATTATTTTGTTATATTCTTAAGGGTGGCCCACCATATTCGACACGGTCTGTAGCTGGATAACCATGGGGTTTTAAAAAAAGTAAATACTGAAACATATACAGGTCGGATAAGGCCACAGTATAAAATTATTTTACTCTATACACGGTGTCTCAAAAAAGTGTGACATCAGTTCTTTTTTTAAGTGGAACACCTATATCCTATGACGGTTTTAGATTCTACATAAAAAATAATTTAAGTTTGTTAATAGTACCAAGTGTCTAATTTTATTCGTTTTTGTGATATTGATTTTTTCAAAATGCAGGGGTCAATTAAATTAATTTTATTTAACAAGATGAACTCCTTAAGCTCTAAAATTTGCACTTAAAGTCTGCCTTATCATGTAGGTCATACGAGATCATAGATTATACAGGTGATCAAAAAAATAATTTCATTTTTTAGAAAGTCAAATAGCAATATCTCTTATTTTAAATGGAACACTCTGTATTTTTACACCACATGATGACAAACCAAATGCTCTTTCAAATGATTAAAGGTTGCCTATACCTATCTTTTATATTTTTAAGTAAATTCCTTTTAAACATATTTTTATTCCAAATGTCTATTTAAATGTAAGTAGGCTGTGATATAGCTATGCCTATTTACTAAGCCGTTATTGCAAAATGTAAATTTGTTGGAAAAAGCACAAAATTAAAAGATTTTGTATTATCTGCCACTATTTTTAAGATTCCAGAAAAAATCATTAGTTGGCTTATAATGCTACTTCCAATAACACTTATTTCAGCTGAATGTGGTAATGATAAAACTTGTGTTTTTTAAACAATCCTAATAACATGCCTCCTGGTCAGATTATGACGACATTCTGTGACCTATAACTCGTTTCTTTCCATTTTATCCAGAATCACTGTGTCGAATTTTTTTAAAGCAACTATTAAGGTTTATCCAGGGATGGTTTTCTCCTGGAATATTTTTCAGGATTAACTCCTAGACGAAAGCAAACCATTTCTTCACATCCTACCAGTATTGTATCTTCTTGTTTGTTTATGTAGAAGAAGGGTTTTTATTTAAAGTCATTGAAATTCTCTTAAACTGGCCAAAACACTCAGTGATCAGTAAATGGTCGTTGTTGTTTTCTTGAGAAAATATAATGGCTGGCTATGCTCACAGCCAACTTTAATTTAAAATAAACATTTTGGACTAAAAATGTGTAAAAACAGATTTTACTAAAAGCACAAAAGATAAGGTATAGGCAAACCTATACCACTATTTGAAAGAGTATTTTATTTGTCATCATGTGACAAAAAAATGCAGGATATTCCATTTAAAATAAGAGAGGTATGGCTATTTGATTTTTCTGTTGAATTAGGATTATTTTTTGATCACCCTGTACAATATTTGATCTTGATTTGACCTACGTATAATATGTGCAGACTTTTTTCTAATCTTGTTACACATTTTAAAGTTTAAAGTGTTAAAGTGTTAAAGTAAAATCAAGTTAATTTGCACTCTGCATTTTCAGATCGGATATCACAAAAACGAATGAAGTTGGTCACTTTAGTTCTCTGAACTGAAGCTCGAGTTATTTTTAGAGTAGAATCTGAGAACCGTCTTAAAATGTAGGTTGTTTCATTTAAAAAATATACTCTTTGATACGTCACACTTTTTGGAGACTGTCCCTGCATGAGACCAAAAGAGTTTTATACTGTGGTCTTATCCGACCTGTATATGTTCCAGCGTTTACTTTTTTAAAACCCCAGCTTTGTTCGCGGGGTCTGATTCTGAACCGGTTCTGGGACTTATTCGCATGCGCAATGAAAAGGCAGCGTTCGCGTTAGTAACATCCTGAATTTTTAGTAACAGTTCTGTGTTCGCGGGTTACAATGGAGTCGGTTCGTTACCGGTTCGTGCCGGGATGAGCAGTCCAGGGATTTTTGTTGGAACTAAAAGTTCAGTTCGGAATTTCATGCGATTGTCGACATGGTCAGCTTGTTTTCTGTTTTTGTGGTGCAAGAAATAAACCGTTGTATTACAGTTTAATTGTTTCTGCCACTTTTTATGCGGGTTAACATACCCATTGGAGATATTTTTTTTATATTTGTGATTCTGAGCGTATATAAACAAAGGATGTTTAAGTGTATTCCGTATGAATGTATGTATGCAATAAAATAAATAAGGATTTAATTAAAAATATAGACAATATTAGAAGATTTTACCATTTCTTGTTGTTTGAATTTTATTTTTAGTTAAATACACACTTACCTCTATGTTAAAAACGAGAGGAGGCAGGAACTGCCACGGCTCGAGAGACCCTCGAGTGGCTTTCCTGACAGTATGGAATAATTCTAATTCCTTTTTTGTTTGAATTTAATTTTTTTTGTGTAAAGTAATCAATTTAACCATAAAAAATCCTAACCAAAAGGCTAGGCTAGAATACATCCTACTGTATGAGAAAATCGTCCGCGGTAGAAATAAAAATCTCGAACTAATAAATAACTAGACATGCGCTTTAAAACAATTCTAAACCAGTTCGGTTCTGGTTCAGAATCGGTTCATTACTAGACCCGCGAACAAAGTAATAAAATAAGCCTCGTAGCAAATTGATTAATTAAATTCAAAAACTAGTCAGACATCACATCACGCAACAACTGGAAAGCAGCATAGATAATTAGATACCCTATAATAAATACATAGTAAGCCACCTAATATCTATTCTATTGTTGGTCATATTGTTCTGTGGTTGTCGACACTGATTATTTTTCTTATCTATAGTTTTAAATCGCGCCTTTTGAATTGGCCAAAATGCTAATTTGTTGGCCTTTTGTCTCAGGTGCCACGTGCAGGTGTAACTTATTAAACTAAGATGATTATCTGCAATGAAAATTATATTTTTATAAGTCGTTTTTACGATCATAATTTACATAGCTATTTTGTGTGTGCTTATGTTGAATATATTGATTAATTACTTTGTTTTCTACTTGCTTATTTACTGCTTCTGGAGAATGAGGATCGTTTTTTGGTTTGCTTTCTTGTATGCCTTTAAATTCCTTCCGACATTGAAAACAGACTGAGTCCTAAGTTTCATTTCTTGAACAAATCTGAATATAGCAAATTAATAAATAACCGGTGTGTTACCGCCGATTGTTACTGGGGGTCGTGACATTTTTCAGTGGGAGGGCCCAAGCAAAAAAAATAATGATACAAACTAACCCTCTTTTAAAGAAAAAATCCATTCGCCTATTTTTTTCTTACTGCAGAATGCTGCATTTTTGTCTTGTACGTTAAAAATGTCTTTTGAATTATAGAAGACAGCTCCGAAATTTTAAAGAAATATCTATATTGGTATAAGAGTTATTATAAAAAGAAATCATAATTTAAAAAAAATAACACTCGAAAGTTCAAAAACTAAGATGTTTAGGACATATGTTTATATGAAGTTTTTTTCTTTCTTATTTTTCATTGTAGAATCACCACCAATCAAATTTGTCTGGTAGAGTTACTGGACACCATGTATAAAAAAGAAAAATTCTTTGAAAATTACCATAAATAAGAAAGAATATGAAAATATTTTTAGGATTATTTTTTCTCTAAAATTTAATTCTCTTTATCCTTGTGACAGCTCACGAAGGCCTATGTCTAAATACCAGAAGTTTTGTCTAGCTTCGTCAACGTGGCCCAAGCACTGAACCACGCAGTTTTTGCTTTTCACAGCACTTTTAGACATCGCACAAGTGCCACCACGGACGTTATTTTTAATACTAACTACAACCTAGGATTGGCCAAAGTCGGTTCATATAGGGTCGCGACATTCGGCCATATTGCTTTTGACGTGTTATGACGTCACATCTCCCATTTTTTTGGCCAGTGTTGTTCAGTGGCGAGGAGATATACGGTTTATTTCTTTCTGGTATTTAGTGGAACAACCGTTTACACAACAGTTTTTAATTATTATTAAGTTGTAAATTTCTTTTACTTCTTTAAATAATAAACATTTGGAATTTCTGCCATCTTCTTCTCAACAACAAATATCAACTTCAAAACAATGCAAAGGAAATGAAATGCGCAGAATTGGCCGAACGCCACTGGACTGATCATCAGCTTTTTTGATTTTTGCCCAGCTCCTTGCCTTCCAACTTTTCTCCGTTGAAAGTGCCCTTCCTTGGCGTCCCCGACCTCGAACCGCCTAAAGTTGGAGGGATGTGTCGCAACCTTATAAATATAAAACCACCTTGGGATTGGCAGGGCTACTACACAGAAGTTTTGGCCATTCACCAGTGCTCTGTGGTGGCGAGCGACGTTAACCGGTGTAACAAACCGGAGATTTTTCGAATCCAGACTCTCTGCGCGTGAGAGGATAGCCTGTGTTGCTCCTACACCACGTCCGGCCACAAATGCTTTGCTTTTTAAAAATGCTTGTTTCTGTTTCTAGTTGAGACACAAACCAAAAATTGGTTATGTTTGTAATGATCCTGATATCCATTGTTTTTGGTTAGTTTAGAGACTTCACATATTATTGGTTCGGACTCGTTTTATTTTAGAGATTTTGATAGTGTTTAGTCGAATAGTTTTCAGTCATTCGTGTTTTTATATACATATGATACTGATGAGTGTCCGCTAATTGTACACAGAAAAACCACAGATTTCTTACAGACTTTCAAAAATGTGTTTAGGTTATAGAATTTTAGAGAGTTAGGATCATTTAATTTAGTTTGTTAATTTATTTAAATAATTTACCTTAATTTTTCCAAGTTCTTTCATCACTTTCTGAAGGTTTCCGAAAACGCCCGAATTATCTATTAATAACTTTTATGCCATCATGTACTATGGAATTTTCACGATATTTCTCGAATATTCTAGATCATTCTTTACTCTTCCACCATACTATAAAAGGGCGACGGGAAACTTCGAGTTAGTCAGTACAAATTCGACTTTTGTGTTGTAAACTTCGAGACATTGACAAGAGTAGATTTTGCCGTTATTGTAACCATAGTTACGTTACATTGTTAATAAAGGTATAAAAACGAAGACACGTGTTTTTATACGAGGTGTTTTGGAACATTTGGTGTCAGAAGCGGAACGAGATTACCTGAGGAAGCCGAAGTGGTTAAGAAGATTGAATGCCAGTAGAGACAAGAAAGCAAACTGAAACGATGGAGGAAATAAGTTCACTTATTAAGCTAATGATGGAAAAACAAGAATCCCTGAAAGAAGACCTAAAGAAAGAAATGCAGACAAGCCAAGAAGCCATGAAAGAAGACCTAAAGAAAGAAATGCAGACAAACCAAGAAGCCATGAAAGAAGACATGAAGATCAGTCAAGAATCCCTGAAAGAAGACCTAAAAGCAATGAAGACCAGCCAAGAAAACCTGAAAGAAGACATGAAAATCAGTCAAGAATCCCTGAAAGAAGAAATGAAGAAGGAAACTGAACTAGTCAAGAAGAAACCAGACAACAAATAGAGAAAATTCAAAAAGACCTTAAACGGAGCCAAGCGGAGATGAAACAAGAACTAAAAGAGAAGATGGTGAAAATCAGAGAAAATCTAAAAGGAGAATTTTATCATAGCCAAGATGAAATGAGAAAACAAATGTTGCTTGATTTAAAACTTACGAAAGAAGATGTTAAAGAAGAAGTGGAAGAACAAATGCAGCAAACAGTACAGTTACTTCAGAGTCAAGTTCAAGGCCAAATACAACAAGAAGTACAACATTTACAGCGACAAATTCAAAAGATAGTTAGCACAGGCGTAATTTCAGAAAGCGGTACCTCAACAACTGTAATGAAACCTCCTACTTTTGATGGCAAGGTACCATGGGTTACCTATCTTCGACAATTTGAAGCTGCTGCTGATGGTAATAAGTGGAGTTCCTCAGAGAAGGCCCGAGCTCTAGTACTTGCTCTTCGAGGAGAAGCCATGGAGGTGTTAAGAAATATCCCCGAAGAAAAGCAGTCCGACTATGAATCGATTGTAATGTTCCTGGAAATGAGATATGGCGAGACACATTTGCAGGAAGTTTATAAGGCGCAGCTCCAGGGACGAAGACAGAAATATAACGAAAGCCTTCAGGAATACGAAGCTGACATCGTACGTTTGATTAATCTGACATACCCGACATACCCTGAAGAAATAAAACAAGAACTAGCCGTGGGTAATTTCATTGAAGGTCTTCGCGACCCAGACATGAATCAGGCTTTAAGAATGGCCAGATTGAAAAAATGTCTGAAGCTCTTGCCTATGCGCTTCAATTTGAGACAGCTAAGCAAACATCCAGAAATCAGCCAAGACTTAGAAGAACGAATTTTGTACCACAAGACGCCAATTCAAATGACGAATTGACCAGATTAATAAAAGAATTACAAGAAATCGTACGTAAAAAGCAAACCGATGGGGATAACAGTATGACCTTCCGACGAAAAAATGGCATCCTGTGCTGGAAGTGTGGCAAAGAGGGGCATATTCAAAGAAATTGTACCAGGTCTGATGCCCCTGCTAGCGATCCGGAAAACTCCCAGTAGCCAGCTTCAAGGGGCGAAAGCTGGCTAGGTGCTACCAAGCCCCATCAACAACAATAATTAGAGTATCCCGGCTGCAGAACAATGGCTCCAGCTTGGTAGTACCTGGAAACGTATGCGGTCGGGAATGCGAGATGGTACTAGACACTGGTTCCACACATACCATCGTGAAGCCGAACATCGTTGCTCACTGCAAAATATTCCGCCCTGAAAAGAATTACCTCTTGGAAACTGCTAATGGAGAAGTTATACCAATTAAAGGCATACATGAAGCCAGAATAACCCTAGGAACAACAACATTTATCCATGTCGTGTTTGTTGCCGACATCCTGGACGAAGTTATCCCTTGGTCTTGACATTATGGAAAATCAGAAGTTTATACTAGACCTTCCACAACGGGTACTACGAACCAATAAAGAAGAGATTGTAATGAGACTACCACGAAGCAGTGAAAAATCGATTCGAGAAGTAGTCCTCACGGAAGATGTTATTCTACCGCCAAACTCAGAAAGCATCATACAAGCAAGGTTTGAAGATTCAGAAGAAGGTGAAATCGTGTTAGTCGAACCATTAGAAAATTGTCCCTTATACGCTAAAGGAATTCTACCAGCAAGAACTCTGGCGCAAACCAAAGAAAATATGGTATTTGTCAGAATGATGAACCTGAAAGATTTCCCTCAACAGGTCAAAATGGGTGACAAAGTCGGTACCTGTCAACCTGCTGCTATGATAGTTACCTATCCATGTACCACACCTGCAGGAGTCTCCACACGTAAACTACCTGAGGCTCTTCAAGACCTGGTGATTTCATCAAAATCCTTGTTAGACCCAGTCCAAGTATCTATGCTGGAAGAACTTTTAAGAAGAAATCAAGATGTTTTCTCTTATCCGAAAAAGATTTGGGTAAAACCAGTGTAGTTCAACATCGAATAAACACTGGAGACGCATCACCGATAAAACAACCACCCAGAAGAATTCCTTTAGCCAAGAAAGAAGAAGTTGAAAAGTTACTTGAGGACATGCAAAATCAAGGCATCATAGAACCATCCCAGAGCCCATGGTCATCTCCTGTAGTCCTAGTCAAGAAGAAAGATGGTTCCACCAGATTTTGTGTTGACTTCAGAAGACTGAATGACGTCACGAAGAAAGACAGTTTTCCACTACCAAGGATAGACGATACCCTTAGATACACTCACCGGATCAAAATGGTTTTCGACATTAGATCTAAAAAGTGGCTATTGGCAAGTAGAACTTCATCCGGAAGACAAGGAAAAATCTGCTTTTTCAACTGGAAATGGACTGTGGCAGTTTAATGTTATGCCCTTTGGATTATGCAATGCCCCTGCTACATTTGAACGTTTGATGGAGTTAACACTACGGGGACTAACTTGGAAAACATGCTTAGTATACCTTGATGACATAATAATTCTTGGAAAACATTTGATGACCACCTGAAAAATGTTGAAGAGGTTTTTCAAAAGCTTAGATCCGCCCAGCTGAAGCTTAGCCCAAAGAAATGTCACCTGTTCCAGAAAGAAGTCAAGTACCTGGGGCATATAATTACAGAAGAAGGAGTAAAAACTGATCCAGAGAAAACTGAAGCTATCCAGAACTGGCCTGTACCAAAGAACAAGCATGAAATTAGAAGTTTTCTGGGATTGTGTACCTATTACAGACGGTTCATACATGGGTTTGCCGATATTGCAAGACCATTACATCGTCTTACGGAAAACAACAACAGCTACGAATGGACTGAAGATTGCCAAGCAGCTTTTGTACACCTAAAGAAAGCCCTGTGCAATCCCCCGGTGTTGTCATATCCACAACCAAATCAAACATTTATTGTGGACACTGATGCGAGCAACACTGCTATTGGTGGAATTTTGTCACAGATGCAAGATGGCCAAGAAAAAGTAATAGCCTATTTTAGCAAAGTCCTTTCCAAACCTGAACGAAATTATTGTGTCACCAGAAAAGAACTTTTGGCTATTGTTAAATCCCTAGAGCATTTTCATAAATACCTGTATGGCCAGAAATTCCACCTAAGAACGGACCATGCATCACTTAAATGGTTGCTTCAGTTCAAGAACCCTGAAGGTCAGATAGCACGATGGCTACAACGCATTCAAGAATATGATTTCAAAATTGAACATCGAAGGGGACTGAACCATAAGAATGCTGACGCTTTATCAAGACGACCTTGCCCGGATGATTGTAAACACTGCAGCAGACGAGAAGAACATGAAGATCCTGATGAATTTCACTGCCGAAGAACACGTCTCCAGTGCTCTCAAGAATGGGATCCTAAGATCTTGGCCAAAGAACAACTAGAAGATCCCGATCTTGGAGACATTATCAAACTTAAGACAGAGAATTTGGAAAGACCACCATATCAGAAAATAGCCTTCAAGTCTCCAAGACATAAAGGGTACTGGGCCATATGGGACTCTTTGATTATTAAAGATGGCCTATTACAAAGGGTCTGGGAAAGTTCTGACGGCAAAACCCATAAACATCAGATAATCCTACCAACCAAAAGGATCCCTGAAGTATTGCAAGCCTTGCATAATGGTGTAGGAGGTGGCCATTTCGGAGTTATGAAGACTCTTGAAAAGGTTCGAGAAAGGTTCTACTGGCTGGGAAGTCGTGCAGACGTAAAAGACTGGTGCAGAATGTGTAAGGACTGCGCTTCCAGCAAGGGACCGAAAACACGAAGCCATGGCAAGATGAAGCAATACAATGTAGGAGCACCTTTTGAAAGAATTGCCATAGACATAGCAGGGCCATTTCCAGTTAGTAAATCAGGGAATCGCTATATATTGGTAGCGATGGATTACTTTAGTAAATGGCCAGAAGTCTACCCAATCCCAAATCAAGAAGCTATCACTGTTGCTGATGTATTATTTCAACAATGGATTTGTCGCTATGGAGTTCCTAGAGAAATACATTCCGATCAAGGCAGAAACTTTGAGTCCGATCTTTTCAAGAACCTTTGTAATCTCCTGGGAATCCATAAAACAAGAACAACACCTCTTCATCCCCAGTCCGATGGCATGGTAGAGCGGTTTAACAGAACACTTGATAACTACCTGAAAATTAAAGTAAATGACCAACAAAGTGACTGGGATAACTGTATACAGCCGTTTTTATTAGCATACCGCTCCGCAATTCACGAAACTACTGGCGAAACACCTGCTAAAATCATTTTCGGAGCGGAAATATGCCTTCCAGTTGACTTGCTTACAGGACGACCTTCCACCAATGAAGAACCAGCAGAAGACTATGTAAGTCAACTAAGTAAACAGCTACAGAGGATACATGAAGAGGTGCGTACCAAGTTACAAAAAGGAAGTGACCGTATGAAATCCCGCTATGACTTGAAAGCTAACCATCAGGGATTTGTCGTCGGTGAAAAAGTTTGGTTATACAATCCAAGAAGAACCAAGGGGCGTTCACCGAAACTACAGAAGTCATGGGAGGGACCATATAAAGTGGTGACACGGCTTAATGATCTGGTGTACCGTATACAGAAGAGTCCACAAGCAAAGATGAAAGTAGTACATCTAGAAAGGCTAAGCCGTTATCAAGACAGTGAAGATACTTGATCGAGACGATCAAAACTTGGAAGGGGGCAATGTTACAGACTTTCAAAAATGTGTTTAGGTTATAGAATTTTAGAGAGTTAGGATCATTTAATTTAGTTTGTTAATTTATTTAAATAATTTACCTTAATTTTTCCAAGTTCTTTCATCACTTTCGAAGGTTTCCGAAAACGCCCGAATTATCTATTAATAACTTTTATGCCATCATGTACTATGGAATTTTCACGATATTTCTCGAATATTCTAGATCATTCTTTACTCTTCCACCATACTATAAAAGGGCGACAGGAAACTTCCTGAGTTGGTCAGTATAAATTGACTTTTTGTGTTGTAAACTTCGAGACATTGACAAGAGTAGATTTTTGTCGTTGTTGTAACCATAGTTACGTTCCATTGTTAATAAAGGTATAAAAACGAAGACGTGTTTTTATGGCCGAGGTGTTTTGGAACAATACCTATATCCAAAGTTAATGATAAGGAAGATACGGGGTAGTTAAAGGATATAAATATGTTTTATTCATGCACTTCGATAATTTTAATAAAACTCGGTATCCAGAAGTTTTTAGCTATCAGCTATTTATATCTGAGCAGTTGTAATTATAGCTAATACGATGTTATTGAAGGTACATACTTTGGGGTGCACACACACCTAAAACGTGAATACCTTAAAAACGGTTGTCAAGACCTTTTTTGTGCAGAAAGCATAGAGAAGCTTACTAGTTTACATACATACAGAGTAGTAACAAAAAATTGGGTAGTTTTAGAGAATTTTAAATAGTGTACCCAACGCCCTCTAGTCTACATACAAAAATTAATATTCGATCTAAAAAGCTAATGTTTAAAAACCCTGAGATACCGTTTTATTATCATCGTCCTGTCGTCGCTTTGATAATTTTTAATTTTCAATATTTAAACCACATTTATGTTTTTGTTTTAGGTTATTCCTATTAAAATAATCCAATAAATTTTCTTTACAACATACAGTTCTTTTTTGTTTTCTCCTTAATTCTACGCCACTGATCTGCCTAAAATCAAACATGGCCGAAAATGGCCCGACTTGACGTCACAGCCGCGCTAGCCAATATGGCGAATGTCGTGACCTTATCTCATCAATCGAGTTTGCCTTATATTTTGCAAAAAGTGAGCAAATAATGAATCAGTTATTAATATCAGATATCGTATAGCCCATTTGTAATGTGTACTTTTTGTGCCATTAATTATCTTAACAAATATTCCAGTGTTTTGAAATGTTAGAAGGATGTTTTGTTATTTTTGGCAAGGACAATGTACCACAGTCTAGACAATCGTATTTTTAGTGATTGACACATTTTTTTGCAAGATTTTTTCAGTTTGTGTGTTGATAATACAGGTATTTTTTGTGTTATTTTTAAAGCAGAGTTGTTAATTTAAAAATAAACGGATTATTAGTTATCAAAGTGGAGTTACAAGTGTCAAAATAGACTATTAAAAGTAGTAAACTAAGTGATGGTGTGTACGTGAAAATGAAATATCGGTATAGTTTTATTTTAAAATTGACGTTTCGGGAGAAAAAAGACAGTTGTGTTGGTACGTGGATTTTCAATTTTGTATAATAATAAATATCTTAAAATATAGTGACATCAAGAATGTTTAATGTCAGTATTTTTAAATTTGTGTTTGAATGATCTTCAAAAGTTGTATTTAATGAAAAAGAAAACAAAATAAATATTGTTTGAAATTACTCAAAAAGACGCTTCTTTTGTATGTCAAAATTGTTAATCCGTCTATTGGTTGCCAAGATACATCTTATTTTTACAAGAAAGTAGAGAAAGCGAGAAGTTGTTTTAAAGCGCATGTCTAGTTATTTATTAGTTCGGAATTTTTATTTACCGCGAACGATCTTCTATACAGCTGAGAATGTATTCTAACCTAGCCTTTTGGTTAGGATTTTCATGGTTAAATTGGATACAATACAAAAAAATTAAACAAAAAGGTAAATTGTTATACTGTCGAATGCCACTCGAAGTCTCTCGGCGGAAGACGAGGGATTCCCTGCCTCCTCTCGTTTTTAACATAAGTACCTATGTGTATTTAACTAAAGATAAAATTCAAACAACAAGAAATGGTAAAATCTTGTAATATTGTCTATATTTTTTAATTAAATCCTTATTTATTTCATTGCATACATACATTTATACGGAATACAATTAAAAATCCTTTGTTTATATACGCTCAGAATCACAAAAATATATAAAAAAATATTCAACAGGTATATTATCCCGCATAAAAAGTGGCAAAAACAAATAAACTATAATACAACGGTTTATTTCTGTGCCACAAAATCAGAAAACAGCTGACCATGTCGACAATGCGCATGAAATTCCGAACTAAACTTTTAGTTCCAACAAAAATCCCAGGACTGCTAATCAGGTTACGAACCGGTAACGAACTGATTCCATTGTAACCCGCGAACACAGAACTGTTACTAAAAATTCAGGATTTTACTAACCGCGGACGCTGCTTTTTCACTGCGCATGCGAATAGTCCCAGAACCGGTTCAGAATCGAACCCGCGAACAAAGCTAATAATTTGGACCGTACCATTAAAAAATTATTGCCCTATTTTTATTTGTGTTTTACCAAAAGGAATTATTTCAGATGAAAAAGATTATTGCAACAAAATTGGTTGTTTAAACAAAGAAAAAAATTATTATTTTTACGAAAAAGTAGAGAAAGCTAGAAGTTGTTTCTCACTTTATGTTTTAGGTCGGAATTCATTTTTAAAATTTTACTTGAGATTATATTTTAGTATCTATCTTATTTTGCTGTAAATGAAATAATAATTTGGGTCGTACCATTCAAATATTGTACTTGGTAAATTAGAAAACCTGTAAGCAATTTGAATAATTCTTAATTTAAATGCTAGTCTTGTTCTAGTTTAACTATACTTGCTAACAAGTTTAATTTCATTAATTTAAGATTCATTTTAAGGTCAAACGCTCTAAGGCTTGAAAATGGTTCTATCAATCATCATCACTCAGGTACCCAACTGCTATAATAGATTGTTTTTTTTTTATCTAAAATTCTGTGGCTATTACTGGAGATATGCCTTATACTTCCAAGTACTCATTTGTTTCTTTAATAATATTAAATTGAGGTTAAGTCCTGCAAATATGCAGAAAACTAATACACAATTTTTTAATGCTTTTGTATTAGTAAATAGGGTTGAATATAAATAAGACTGTTTACAAAAAAGCGTCGGACCAGGAGATGTACGGATTTATATGTATTTTTGCCCTTTAAAAACGTACCCTTCGAATTAATTTTTAAAGATTTGGAATTATCCTACTTTTGCGTGTTTTATTGGTGATAAATCGGGGCATCTTGGAGGCCAGTGATAAAATAATAATTTTAAAAACTCAAAGTAAGCAGTTGTGAATCTAGCTGCATTTGGCCAGTAGTTTGAGAAGTGAGACGATGTTTAGCGGTCGATTCTCTCTTAAATAAATTTGTGTTTTTGCCAGCTACATTTATCAATTTGTAACACGCAATGTCAAGGTCGAGATCAAACTTTAGACATCTGGTTTTCTTAATCATCAATGATGTTCTGTGAGGTGTACATCCCATCCGTATAATGTCTTTTTAATCGATTGAGTATTTTATTACACATAATATTTAATTGAAATGGATGTACGAGGGATTTTGATAAATACTAATTAGTTTTCATAAAATATACAGAGTGTCCGCTAATTAACGGTACATAGAGAAAACACATGTTTCTTATGCCTAAAAAATATGCTAGGATTTAACCGAACATAGGTTTGTTCCAGCAGAATGTTGGAGACATGTTAGCAACAATCGTAAAAATGCAGGAGTTGTTCCAAACATTGAGGCAGAAATGCTGGCAACAGCTTCTCTGCTGGAACAAAAAATAAACAAGGCGTGCATACTGCCTATACGGCAATACAAAAGAGGTTATGTTAAAAATTTGTCAGTAATGTTTGAAAAAGTTTGCAAACTTTTCAAACAGTTTTCAACATGTTTCCAACATCTTAAAACTACTACTGGACCAACAAACAATTGTATAATGTTACAAACATGGCACTGCTAACGATAAATTTGACATGCGCATAATCCGAACGGTTGCAAACATTTCTGACAGCCTGCTGGAACAAACTCTCCTTATGTTCAAAAGTTGATAATATGAAAGATACAGAGTGTCAAAAAAGCAATCATTATTTTTTGGTGCGTTTGGAATATTTTAACAAAACTTGGGATCTAGGAATATTTTGACATAAAAATTCAAAGCTAATGTTAATGTTTATACAGTGTGTCTACGTAAGTTGAGTCATATGGGAAACTTTTTATTATTAATTTTACGAAAAAGGTATTCTTCATAAAAGTTCTGCATGGTCCCAAACCTAAAATACAATCATCAGATATAAAATTGTCTTAGTCATCTATGAGGCTTGGCCAAAAATGCTATTTTTGCTCAAGAGTAAAGTACCTGTATTTTTTGCTAATATCGCACATTGTTATAAAAAAGATGTTTAGAATTAAAAATTACTTTAAAATATGCAATTTTGTTATTCAAAAATTTTCAAATTATTCGAAATTTTTCGAATTATTCGTCGGGTTTCAAATAATTCGGAAATTCGATTAATATTCGATTCCAATTTCGAATCGAATATTAATTTTCGACTCGTTTCGAACGACATTCGCATACCCCTAACTTATAAGCCTCTCCAAATAGGTTAAAAAAAAAACAAAATATCAAATTTTTGATTAATACACAAAAGTAGAAATAAACTAAAAACTCTGTTTTTAATCTAGGCTGCATGTAAATTATTATCAAAGTAACCAAAATTTGTAGTGTGCAAATGGGATTAAATACTTCAGGCAAATTAATATTATTTTCCCCTCGTACAAAATATAAACAGATGATAATGATTATTGTTATTTACCGTTAGTTTTATTTTATTATTATTATTAACTGGACATATTTTTAGCACATGATGTCATATGATTAGGAACTTTCTATTTGACCAAATGGAGAGACCAGATCATCATGCATTTTTATTTTCGCAAATTCAACTATACGACGGCTTAGTCTAGATACAACAGTGTTTAAGTTATTTCCAATTAAAATTTGGTGTTTTATTTAAAAAAAAATTATTGATACAAATAACAATAAATGTGATTTATTTGATAATTATTTATAATATAAAATTCATATAGAGACAACATTGGTGCAATAAAATGTCGTTGGTGAAGTGATAATGAAGTGTCAGTACATATTTGTTTTAAAAATGACTTTGCGAGATAAAACGCTGGGTACTGGTACGGAACTAACGATTTTGTCTGCTTTGTATGTTTGTTTACAGCTTGACATTGTTGATTATTCTAATTTAACTTGTGGTGTTAATGGGGTTGCGTTGACAGTACTAATTGTCATGTAAACATTGCAAAATTTTAGGGAAAAACATCGTTTTTCAGTGATGATTTTTTTGGGAGGTGGAAACAGCGAAATGTCAAAAGGATCTAAATCTGGCCAATAGGATGGATATTGCATCAATTCGTATATTGATATACTGATGTTCGCGATTGTTTTTAGACCTGTATGAAAGGGTTTTTTATTTAAAACACGTAATTTCCATTTCACATTCTCTCAAGTAATATGAGAAAATTATAAATATTGTTCTGGCTAGTCTTCATTTGATGACACTGTGTAAATCTCGCAAATACCAGTCTGTCTGGCAAGCGATTGCAGCACTTATTTCCGTGACTATAAAAAATGTAGTTATGTAACATCGTTGGTATTTACCGTAAACTCTATATTAGTAAATAAACCTATTTATGTCGAGTGATGTCATATAAGGATTGTAAACTTTCCATTTGACCTTAACGAAGAAACATAAATGATGTACTATACATTTTGTTACAACAAATAATACCCTTGTCGTGTATCTTCTAGTACAGTATAGTACTTTATTCTGGTTTTTATAAATAATACCTAAATTTGTTTAAAAACTTATGGTTTCGTTCATTACTTTGTGTCCGTATATTTCAAAATAATGAAATGAAACAAATATACCTACATCGAGTACTTTACCTGGCCAAGGTCGAGAACATCTTGGGCTGTGTTTCCACGGGCCACTTTTTGAAGTTGATATGGGCCACAAAAAGTGGTTCGACAATAACCATACCGACGACAAATTAATTTTAGCATTGTTGGAAACGAAACTTCAAGCTGACGACAGTAGAACCACATACCAACCACTTTTTGTGGCCTATATCACTTCAAAAGTCGCCCGTCGAAACGCTGCCTTAGGCCGTGTTTCCACGGGCCACTTTTGAAGTTGATATGGGCCACAAAAAGTGGTTGGTGTATCTCCAGCTTGTAGCTCCGTTTCCAACAATGCTAAAATTTTACTCCTTTTTACACGGGCATTTTGACAACCACAATTAAACTTCTGTCACTGTACTATGGAACCACTTTTTGAAGTTGATATGGGCCACAAAAGTGGTTCGACAATATGCAATACCGACGACAAATTAATTTTAGCATTGTTAGAAACGAAACTTCAAGCTGACGACAGTAGAACCACATACCAACTACTTTTTCTGGCCTATATCAATTTCAAAAAGTCGCCCGTGGAAACGCTGCCTTAGGCCGTGTTTCCACGGGCCACTTTGAAGTTGATATGGACCACAAAAAGTGTTTCCATAATAGCCAATCCGACCACAAAAATTTTGGCATTGTTGGAAAACGGAACTACAAGCTGGCGACAGTAGACCAACCACTTTTTGTAGCCCATATCAACTTCAAAAAGTGGCCCGTGGAAACATAGCCTCATACAATTTTTTAAATATTTATTTAAAATTGTTGGTACCTGTGTTATAAGGTTTTTCTATTATTTCAGCTGACGGTAGCCCACGCCTTGGCAAGGTCCGAAAATGCTACAAGTCCAGGACCCCGACAATCTCGAAGTTCCCTTCACCTCTAGCGAAAGCGGTTTTGATACCGAACCCGAATCTCTGTCGACTTCGACCTGTGATACTGAGGAGGTTAACAGGTGAGTTTGGAAGCAGCAGCGGGACTCCGTGTATAGAAGGAACAGTTTAAAATGTAAATTCGGTGCTTTTTGATAAGAAAAAAATCACAAACAAGTTTATAGCAAATAAATCGGCATGCTTGTCTTCGCGGCCGCCTTTGCTATATTTCTTTTATGATATGCCGATTGATGCAGCTGGTCATCGCACTATGGGATAGAAATTAATTTTTTGGTCAAAATTCTGAAACTTACCAATCTAACTTAAAATGGGGTGCTTTTACTGGAAAAATATTATAAATTATTACAAATGCTTTTTAGAAACCTAAGACTTATTATATGTTATTATAAATTTGCACCCCCTTAACATTATTATTTTTTATTGTACAAAATTAACTAAAATGTCAGCTTGTTTGGTTAATTCGGTAGTATTCTAATCAGTAATCCGATGATTATTATCTCATATAATATACAGGGTACGACAATAGGTATGATTTTTTTAAATGGAATACCCTGAATATTATATCACCACCAAAAAAATATTTTAAAATGCTCTAAAAAAATACTACATTTGATGTGTCACATCTAAAAAATAATTTTAAATTATTCTTAGAAGCGTAATAGAGATACATCTTCCCAACTTTCTTTATTTTTTAACGTATAAAATAAATAAAAACACTGTTTTGTTGGGTAGTTTCTGTAGAATCCATATCTTTCATCAGAATGCTTTTATCTTTTAGGATATACAGTGTAGGACAAAACATATTAAATTTTAAAATGGAAAACCTTGTAAATTATAAAAAATCTTGTATCTGTCCTTACACTCAGAAGTAGCAAAAAGTAGAAAGGGAATTGTAAGTACAAAAACTGATAAAGAAAAAGGTAAAAAACTCTTTGACAACAGTAGCGAGACTTCGCGAGACTGCATCGGAAACACAACGATAGGTCTTATTATTTAAACTCTTACTTTTTTTAGTAAACAAGGCTAATAATAAACTAAGTAGATTAAATGTTGTATATTTATGTTTACTTAAAATACATTTTAAAGTTTCTTATTACCCCAATAGAAGTCGTCATATACTTTTATAATTTTGCGTACATGTAGTTTGGGGTATCTACTTTGAAATGCACAGCATGAACCATTAAAATTTCAAAGTTGGTTTTTGGCCAAAATAATGGATTTCTATCCCATAGTGTATCGGCGCGTCGCTGTAAAGGATAGCGGCGCCTTTATATAAAATAGTCCGATTGCAGGCGGCCTTTTTTATGTTTTTTGTATTATTTTCAGAGGGTACCGAATTTGCGCTTCTAAAATATTCTTACTATACTGTAGTCACTAATTTGTGCTGTAGTATTCTACAAATCGACTTTATTCTACCTCACTCGCACTCTGTGTTCAAGAAAACACGCTTAAAGTCGATCAAATTGGTCGCCTATAAGCGAGGTCTCCGAACGTATCGAATTCTACCAAGATTTTAAAAAAGTCGTACATAACCCTAAAATAAATTTAAGTATTCGTGAGTTTGCTATGATTTATACAGGGTGTTCGAAAAATGCGTTAGGAAATTTTAAGGGGTCATTCTGCAATGAAAAATAATGTTAGTAAGTCCTTTGACAAAATGTCGAAATCTCTATGGTTACCAAGTTACAGGGGTTAAAAGTTCAATTTTTATTTTTGTTTTTTCGCCATATTGCATTTATTTTTTAACCAATTCAGTTGATATTTTGCACACAAATCAAGCTTTGCAGATTCTAAAATTTTAAGATAAAAGTACTGTTTTTTAATGCCGCCAGAGGGCACTTTACCTGAAACTTAAAATTTATTTACATCATAACTTTTTAATTTTAACAGATATCGCAAAGCTGGGGGCGCCATTTTATAGACAATCAAAACCCTAAAAATAAGGTACTCTTTATTAAAGTCGATAAACCTCACCGTTTAGGCACCAATAGACATCAAAGTTTTCATCAATCTAACTATAAATGAACTAAATTCTAGAAACATTTCAAGTTTGCAGCCCCAATTTTTTAGGTTTTATAATTTTTTAAAACTTTCAAAACTATACAGGGTAATGATGTGCACAGCTGATGCCTGCCAGGTGATGATTTTCGTACTTAGCATGCTATAACTTATCACTATACAAATTTCCAGCCTTACAGGTCTAACTTTACTCGAAGGTTCAACTAGCTCCTATACTATAGACAATAATAATAATAATAATAATGGTCTTTATTAAGAATTGAAAAATTACATTTAACAATTCCTAAGGGCGAAGTCTAGCTTATGACTACCGGCTACTCAGCTTAACCCTTTATCTTTAAATTTACTTACATAAAGTTCATACAATTACATCAATATTACCTATAGTTAAATTACATCTTTAGTTACAATCTACATATCAAAATTATGTTCTTTACACTTTCTAAATAATTCTAAACATTTTGCTTATCCAATAGTACATTTTTAACTTTACTACGAAAAGTGGCCAATGTGTTACAACTAAAATACATTGTAAATTCATTATATAATCTGACGGCATTGTATGTAAAACATCGCTGAAAAAGAGCCGTAGTATGCTGCGGAATGGTAAGAGAATTTACTCTAACGCTAACATGACGAGCCTCATTTCTAAAAATAAAAAATTTAGGTAATAAATTAAAGTCTAACAATCGCCATGTTTTCATATAAATATGTTTAAAATTTGATTTCATTAGTAATTAATAGATTCGCGCCATTTTTCTAATTAAGTCAAATTTTTAAACTTAGCAGGATTTTCAGAGAGGGACTACTCAACTAACATCTTTGAACTTGTTTTCAAAAAGAATACATTATTATTGTTGTTATTTTTTGTATTTTTGCAGGTTACAAGCAAAAGTAGCATTCCTAGAACAAGTACTTCTGCAACACAACATACCTGTACCCACCTACGAGGTAAGTTTGACAGTTCCATCTTAGGAATATGTCAAATTCATCGAACTAACCATCACCTATCATAATATTAAAATTGTGATTTCTTATGCATTCCTTTACTTTTAAGAATTAATTCTAACAATGAAAACTCCGTAGTAGTATTTTGAGGTAATTTTCTAGAAACCTGCGGCAAGTCCGATTTTAACGAAAGTTGGTATACGTGGGTTTTTGGGACGCTGATCACGAATCTTAAAGATTTCTTTGGCGGAAACGTTTCGTTCTCAAGATATTCATCATCAAAGTTCAAATTTGAACTAAGCTTATTTTCACTATATTCCCCCTTCTTTTTGCACACAATTCTTGATTTAAAGCTAAATTGTCACAAAATATTTGATTTTCACCTTTTAAAACCCCGTTTTTCTACGTTTTTTACATTATTTTTGCGTTAAATTGCGTGGCTTTTCTTTGATAATGCGGCCACCATACATACACATAGGGCTTCATGGCACACTGGGATTAAAATGATTTAAAGTATAGCTATGCAATTTAATGCAAAAATAATGTAAAATACGCAAAAAAACGGGGTTTTAAAAGGTGAAAATCAAATATTGTGTGCCACTTTAGCTTTAAACTAAAAATTGTGTGCAAAAAGAAGGGGGAATATTGTAAAAATAGGATTAGTTTAAATTTCAAGTCTGATGATGAATATCTCAAGAACGAAACGTTTCTCGCCTTCCAGATTCGTGATCGGCGCCTCAAAACCTCCGTATACCAAATTTCGTCAAAATCGGAGTTGCCGCAGGTTTCTAGAAAATTACCGTGCATTTAACTGTTTGAATTATGTTCAAAGTATTTTTTAAATAATACAGTTATCTCCAGTTAAGTGACCCTTTATTTATAGCAGGATAACCTAAATTTTTTGCGTAGTAGTTTTTGAAAGTGTTATCTACAATAGTAATAATTAAATTTACCTACATAGATAAAATCCTAATCTAAAGATATTATTTAATTGTGCAATTGTATATCACAAGAACAAAAATCTTGAGTTTATTTGGTATTAGACGATTTATAGATTATTATAGTTCATAGAATAGTCTGTTGACAGATTTTCTGGTTATTTCGGTAATTTTTGGTGATTTAGTGATTTTTGTTGGGAATTTGGTTGAAGGTTTTTATTTTGCTGTTATTATTTATAGTTTATATTTATTTTTAGAATGACTGCACTAAGAGCATGCTTAGCTTTGTTTTTGTTTGTTATTTAGGGTTCGTGTTTGGTTCCACACAAAAACATTATAAGCGATATTTACTTAGTTGGTCTCAACTCAAAACCTTGCACATATTTGGCATATACTTCCAATGATAAAGAAAAATTATAGAAAAGCTTTTAAAAAGCTAGTAAACGATATAAATTCAATGCGGGATGTCCAGGAAGGTATTGTCATATATGATAGGGGGATAGGGAGAGTCAAAAAGGTATACCTTATTTAAATCGACATATATTGTACCGTTTTTCATAAAATCGCCTTTTAAATACACACATCCCAGCATTTTGTATGTAAGAAAAAATACACAACAACAACACAAAAACAAAAATCAATATTCACAGTTTAAAAGTTATTATTGAAATAAGTTTTATTTTTATTTTTATTGAAGGTCAATAACTTCCTCACGATGCGCGATAGCATTTTTATATATGCAGGGTGATTCCAAAATCGATCACGAAACTTAAGGGGTGATTCTACTTGACGAAATAAGAGTAGAGCTTCATATAATTTTTTTCAAAGTGTCATTCGTTTTCGAGTTACAAGCCCTCAAAGTTCAATTTTTATTTTGGTTTTTCGCCATATTGCATTTATTTTTAACCAATCCAGTTGATATTTGGCACATAAATCGAGCTTTGCAGATTCTAAAATTTTAAGACAAAAGTACTTTTTAAATACCGCCAGAGGGCACTTTTACATAAAACTTAAAATTTATTTACATCATAACTTTTTATTTTGACAGATATCGTAAATCTGGGGCGCCATTTTATAGACAATCAAAACTTAAAAATAAGGTACTCTTTATTAAAGTCGATAAACCTCCGACATCAAAGTTTTAATCAATTTCAAATTACCTACATACATACAGGGTGTCCAGTAACTCAACCGACAAACTTAACCAAACGATTCTACAACAAAAATAAGAAAAAACTTCATTTAAACATATGTCCCAAACTTCTTAGTTTTTGAACTACGGGTATTAAAAATTAAAAAAAGTTTTATTTTTTTAAAATATTTTACACACCGTAGTTCAAAACTAAGACGTTTAGGACATATGTTTAAATGAAGTTTTTTTCTTATTTTTGTTGTAGAATCGTTTGGTTAAGTTTGTCGGTTGAGTTACTAGACAATCTGTATGTATGTAGGTAATTTGATTGAAACTGATGAAAACTTTGATGTCTATTGGTGCCTAAACGGTGAGGTTTATCGACTTTAATAAAGAGTACCTTATTTTTTAAGTTTTTGATTGTCTATAAAATGGCGCCCCAGCTTTGATGATATCTGTCAAAATAAAATAAGTTAAGTTTTAGGTAAAGTGTCCTCTGGCGGTATTTAAAAAAGTACTTTTGTCTTAAAATTTTAGAATCTGCAAAGTTCGATTTGTGTGCCAAATATCAACTGGATTGGTTAAAAATAAATGCAATATGGCGAAAAACCAAAATAAAAATTGAACTTTGACGGCTTGTAACTCGAAAACGAATGACATTTTGAAAAAATATATGAGGCTCTACCCTTATTTTGTCAAGTAGAATCACCCAATTAAGTTTCGTGATCGAATTTTGAATCACCCGTTATAACATAGTTATAACATTATTTTGACTCACTTTATCATCCCTAACATTTATGACCGTACCTTTCCGGACACTTTGTATATCTCCAAAAGTTTGTACTCTAACACCTTGAATTTTTACCGCGACGAAGTATAATCACTCACCATAAAGCTAGAACTATTTCAAAATATGAGCTTTAATAGATATTAATGTTTTTTAATGGTATACGAGGTATCTCAAAAGAAAAATAAATTGAATGTATTTGTACTATAACTCAATTTTTTAATACAGAGAACTAAACACGAATCTTTAATGTTAATTTTTAGTTGTTAAACCACTAGTTGTATTTTGGGAGAAGCCAGGATATCATAGCATTAGTATGTTTTTACTACTTAATTTTTAACTTTGATGTGATTTTCATTTTCAGTATTAACAATTACTAATTTCATTCAGTATTAATAACCTTATACACTATTAACCTAATGTAAGTTATATTATTTATTTATTTTTTTATTTATATATTTATTTATTTTGCTCTAGTGCTATCATTCCAAAGCTTCTCCATAAAACTGTATAGATGGACAATATTTTTTTTTGTTACTTTGCTTTTTATACCTTTTTATTTAATAAATTATTTTTGCACCGAAATTTTGTTTTATTTTTTTATGGAGAAGCTTTATTTTTAAAAATAGCCGTTAAACATGACGTACTTTTTGACAGTTGATTTTTAAATTATTTAGAACAAAGATGTACAATGTTAATACATTTTTAAAACGCCATTAAACATCTGTTCTTTAACCCTTAGATTAGAGTTAACAGGACATTGTAAAAGCGGCTCTTATGGATACTTTTCAGTATGACTTAAAGAGGTTTTATTTTTTTTATATTTATATCAAATTTTGCGCCTAAAATTAAATTCTAAACATCTTTTTAATTAACTTTTTTAGATATCAAGCCAACTAACCTCACTTTTGATATTTTAATTTACTTTTCATTGATTATCTCCCCAACGGACACAAATGAGCCGCATGTCATTATTGATTTTTGGTTACTCGATAAGCAGAGGCGATTGCCAAAAAAGTATTTAATATTTTCAAAAATACATTTTTTCCCATGTATAAATGAACCAAATTTTGTGCCAAGGGGTAATTGAACATGAAGAATTAAACAAAAATATTTGCAAGGTTGCCAAGTTTATAGTTTTTTCTGTAGGTTAGGAAATTTTAAATGGAATACCATATTTTTAATATTGTAATCAATTGCCTGTATTAACTTTATTATAACCTGATATCGTTTTTTTACTCCTGTCAATTTCGGAGATATGGCATCATGCTTTTTCGGATTTAATACATAAACGGTTAGGTATGATCAATTATTATCTAAAAAACTGGACCTTCCAAATTTATAAATAGCATTTTTGCGACGTTTTTAAGATTCTTTAAAAAAAGGTTAAGAAAAGGGCAATAAGGAAATTTAATTATGAGACATCGCAAATGCAATTTCTGAATTTAAAATGTTCAGTTACTCCCCTGTAATAATTTTGAAGCATTTCGGTTGGACCGTTTTTGAGATAATTGACTATACCGGGTCGTTTCTGTATTCAAGCCATAAATAACCTACATTTAGATCCGCAGTGGCAAGAAGCATTTTTCGGATTTTTACGACAATTCCATTTCAAATTTTAAAATTCCCCAACCTAAAAGAGAAAAATATAAACTTGGCAACCTTGGAAATATCATTTTTAAATTCTTCATGTTCAGTTACTCCTTCACACAAAATTTGGTTCATTTACTACGTTTATATCGAATAGTTGAAGCTAGCTTGAGTTAAAGCGGCTATTAAAAGTGGCTTGAAAAAGCGATATAAACGCGCTTGAATGTGACTTGAATCGTCCAAGTCAAGCCTGAAAATAAGTAGGGTTGACTTCACTGAAGCCGTTTAGAAACACGATATAAACGATTCAAGCGGGCTTAATAACTGCCTAACTTCAGATTAATGCTTCCTCGAACGTCATCAGTGTCAATTTCATATATGATTTTGACATTTTTATAAAAAATATGAGTGGAAAAACAGGTGAAAATACTTTTAAACACGCTCACACCAACAACAGCACACAAAACGGGACAAATTAAAAGTAAGGTTTGTTTTTCATTTGATGTCTACTGTGAAGTTGGATGCAAAACTGCTGCATGCGTACGACGATGACCTGAAATGTGCTTGACCTCGATTTTCAATCGACTTTCAAGCCACCGAAATAAACACGTAGACTTGGAAATCGCTTCAAAGCCGCTTTGTTTTCAAGCCAGCTTGAACTATTTGATCTAAACGTAGTATATCTGAACTTAAATTAAGTTGGACAATTTGTATAAAGATAAAAACTGATTCTTACCTATTTTTGTAACACAAAGAAGGTAGGTATAATAATATTAAGTATATTGAAGAAAAAAATAAGTTTGAATAGAGAGTAGAATTATTTTTTAAATAATTCTTTATAAAAGTATTTATTCAACTGTCAGAATCAAAAAAATCATACCTATATTCTCAGACGTGTCCTTTGTTACCAGGAAACCGAAAATATAATAATTACAACGATGCAACTAACCACTCGAGTAAAAGAACTAGAAAAAATCATCAGTGACACTAAGAGAGAAATGAACAAAATGTTGGACAAAGACAAAGACTGTCTGAATTGTGATAGGTTGCGGCAAGTGTGCGAACAGCTGGAAAAAACTTCGTTGTTGTCGAATAAGGAGATGCGACGAGAGAGTTGTATTGACGAGCCATTTGACAGGTAAGAAATGGTGTTCGATGGTTTTTGTTGTTTGATAATAGATTATTCTAAAAATGGTAGTATTTTTTTAATGAAAACTTGTAAAAGCTCATGGTTAAAAGTATATATGGACGATTAAAGACCTTTAAAAGAGTTATACCAGTAATATAATATAGATTGGTGGTCAAGTTCTTGCTTTCTTTTACAACAATTTTTAACTAAACTCTGTACTTGGATCTCTAGTTATCTATCTGATCGACGTATATCAGTTATTGTGGACGGCCATTCTTCAAGTTTTCACCGAGTAAATGCTGGAGTCCCTCAGTGCTCAGTTTTGGCACCAACATTGTTTCTTCTTCATATCAACGACCTTCTCTCGTCCACAACTAATTCCATTCATAGTTTCGCCGACGATAGTACCCTTAACTCCAGTTTTTAGGTTCCTAAACCCATCACTAAACCTGATTTGGAAAACAAACGCGGAGCGATGCAGATATCTCTTTTGCAGGATCTTAATTTAATATTGGATTGGGGCGCCAAAAATCTCGTCCATTTAAATGCATCCAAAACACAATCATGTTCCTTGTCGCGAAAAGAGTCATCAAATACTTATCATCTACTTATGAGCGGCCAAGTTTTACAGAGCAAAGACACCTTCAATCTTGTGGGCGTCACATTTGAAAGTAACCTTAACTGGCATAAACACATTGTATCTATAGCCACGGCAGCTTCAAAAGCTTGGATTTCTCTTTCGAGCCAAAAAGTATTTTTCCGCTTCTAATTTATACACTTTATATGTGTCCCAAATCCGACCTCCCTTGGAATATTGTTCCCATATCTGGGGCATGGCGTCCCCCACAACCCTAAGCATTCTTGATTCTATTCAAAGAAGAGCTATTCGTCTCATTAATGATCCTTCACTTACAGAAAGGCTTTCCTCTCTTGCCCATCGTCGGGCTGTAGGAGATTTATCGCTTTTTATAGGTACTTCCATGGCATATGCTCTGAGGAATTGTCCAGTATAGTTCCTCCACCCACGGTACCCAACAGAGAAACTCGTGGTTCCGCGCGTATGCATTCCTATACGGTCCAACTGGACAGGCCCCGAACTTTGTTCGTTCTTTTATTCCTAGAGTTTTTAGATTGTGGAACCTGCTGCACGTGGAGGTCTTTCCTTTCTCCCCCAAATCTTTAAGTATTTAAGTCCCGTGTCAACAAACTCCCTCTTACCTCGCTTAAGACACCCACGGTGCGTTAGTATTTAGGCTTTTAGTCTTCGGGGTTTGTCCAGAGATAAAAAAAGGTGATAACGATTTGAAACTAACCAAAAAGATCCACTTGCAGTTGAATAGAGCAACAGTTTATTAAGTTTTTTCATATTATAACAATTTTCTTTTAGTGGGAAGAGTTTTACCGAGCAAGGTTGCCAGACTGACTTAAATATAGATTTCGTTGAATCAAAAATACGACAATTAGAGGAAGAAAATTTAGAACTAAGGACAAAATGTACTGAACTGGAAGACTGTGTGGAACTGCTGCGAAATGAGTACGAAAAATGTGAAGACTATTGGCAGGTTAGACCTTTTTCTGTAATTTTGTGATATTGACATTAAAATATGCCTCAAATTTCCAAAAATTGCTATTTTATTGCTATTTTAGACAAAAGTTGATGAAGAAAGACAGTATTTTGAAGCAGAACAAAAGATTAGTGGTGATAAATTAAATGAAGTATTGGAGAAAATGAGGGAGTATGAAGAACAGTATGCCAATCAGGTATGTATACTACAGTGGGCCAAAAGGTCTATTCCCGTTTGGGAACTTCTCATTTGGGCACCTAATAATATTTTACCTGACCTGACCCTTTTATTTCTGGGTAATTTTCTAGAAACCTGCGGCAACTCCGATTTTGACGAAATTTGGTATACGGGGTTTTTGGGGCGCTGATCACAAATATAAAAGATTTTTCGGCGGAAACGTTTCGTTCTTGAGATATTCATCATCAAAGTTCAAATTTGAACCAAGTTCATTTTCACTATATTCCCCCTTCTTTTTGCACACAATTCTTAATTTAAACCTAAAGTGTCACACAATATTTGATTTTCACCTTTAAAAACCCCGTTTTTCTACGTTTTTACATTATTTTTGCATTAAATTGCGTGGCATTTCTTTGATAATGCGGCACCCATCCATACACATAGGCTTCATGGCACACTGGGATTGAAATGATTCAAAGTATAGCTATGCAATTTAATGCAAAAATAATGTAAAATACAGTAAAAACAGGGGGTTTAAAGGTGAAAATCAAATATTGTGTTCTACTTAGCTTTAAATTAAGAATTGTGTCTAAAGAAGGAAATATTGTAAAAATAGGATTAGTTTAAATTTCAAGTCTGATGATGAGTATTTTAAGAACAAAAATGTTTCCGCCAAAAATTCTTTTAGACTCGTGATCAGCGTCCCAAAACCCCCGTATACCAAATTTCGTCAAAATCGGAGTTGCCGCAGGTTTCTAGAAAATTACCTTTTTCTGGTTTGGTCTCTTCGACAAAAATGCATAATCAGTGTTGCCAACTTTCAGAAATATTTGTCCCTAAACCTAAGTCGAAAACTCCCAAAGTCGGTCTATACAGGGTGGCGACATTCGGCCATATTGCTTTGACGTGTTATGACGTCACATCTCCCATTTTTTGGCCATGTTGTTCAGTGCCGGAGATACACAGTTTATTGTATTAGTAGAAAAACCGTTTACAGAACAGTTTTTAATTATTATTAAGTTGTAAATTCTTTTACTTTAAATAAAAAACATTTGGAATTACATCTTTCAACAAATATCACTTCCAAAACAATGCAAAATAAAATGCGCAAATTCTAGACGCCACTGGATTGATCATCAGCTTTGATTCTACCCAGTCTTGCCAACTTTTCTCCAAGAAGTGTCCTTCCTTGCGTCCCCGACCTCGAACCGCCTAAAAGTTGAGGATATGTCACAACCTTATAAATATAAACTAACCTTGGAAAACCCCTAAAATTGCCTAAATCCCCCTAGAAGAAAAAAATATTTTGTTACCGATACAAATTTTGAAGAACAAAAAAAAGTGCCTCACCTAAAACATTACCATCCAAATTTAGTATTCCACAGTACGAAATGTCAAAGACAAAAAAAAGGGTTTTTATACCGTTTTTTGTTTCTATCTGAGGAAAAACTTTCTTTAATTACAAAAAACCCTAAAAATTCCCCCAAACACATTACACCCCTTAAAAATCCCATCCCGCTTATTTACCCCGACATCGATTTAAAAGTCTTAACACTTGCCAGAACTAACCAGAATTAACCAGAACTAACCAGAGTTTTATTCAAATTCGCATTTCGCTGATACGCATTACAGCGCTCTTATAAACTTGGAATAAATATGTCTGTCTAAATTATTAAATTAGATGCACACATTTAGGGTACCAAACAAGAAGAAATAATTATGCATTTTGTCCAGGTGACCAAATCAGAATAAAAAGGGTCAAAAGAGGTAAAATTTTATTAGGTGCTCAAACGAGAAGTTCTTAAACGGGAAAACACTGGCCAAAAAAAATCTACTTTTTTTATGTATTGAAAATATTGATTAAAGTGACATAAAATCCTGAAGGTTTTGATATTAATATTAGGTTTATTATGTAATATTATGTATTTGAGAATGTGTGGTGTGGTAACATTTTTCAGCTCAGCTCTGCCAGTTTTGAATAAAAAAAATGTTGCCAAAAAACTATTAGTTGCAAAGATTGTACGATTTTTGTACGACTGGACGTAAAATACAATTTTACGCCCCCATTTGAGGGCGTAAAATAATAATTTTACGCCCTAGGGGCACAAAAGTATTTTATGTTTTACCCATCTATTATTGATCTGTAATACCTTAGAAACGGAATATGTTATGGTAGCAATAATACCTGCTATCACACCTAGGGCATTATAAGCGGGCATTATGATAATGCCCGCTTATAATGCCCTAATGCACTAATATGGAAATTTTATTGCTTATCCAATTTTATTTCTCTCACAATAAAGATCAAGTTTATACAAAAAATATTTTTCTTTAAACAATACTAAAAATTAAACTTTATTTCAAAATAAAAATTACAATTTTGAAATGTCCCGGAAAATGTAGCTGATCCCAGTATAGAATGGTCGGTGTTTTTTGTGATGGTAGCAGCGGTGGTAGCACTAACGCTATTTTTTGTATAGAAGAAAAGTCCATTAATAAATTTTAATATTTGTTCTCCTTCCAAAACTTTAGACTTCTTCGGGACGTATCCTTTCGACTTAGCTTTTAAAAAAGATATGAGACGATGGTATTGCGAAATGTCTATATTTTCATAGACCATCAACGTAGACCTTAGGGTGGAATACTTGGTCCAGAGAGAGTTCGGACTGTATTTTTCCGACTAAAAATAATAAAGTTTGTTAAACATATGTATTAAAATAAAATCAATAACTTACCAGTTCCTGAGAATATGCCATTAAAACGGTTTCGATTATTTGAAGAATTGCGTTCGCATCTTTCCAAATACCAAATATGCCATACTCCCGATCATACTGTTGCCTTGATTTAACTGGCAAAAGATTTTCGGTCGCTTTTATGGCCTTTTCTCTTATATTTTGTGGAATTTCTTCCATTTTGAGCAAATCGTTAAATAAAAATGCCAACTGACTAACTGATAGAAACATCAAAGTCAAACTTAACACCAGTTATTATCTACTTACGTATACAGGTACAGGTGCAACTTATGTTTTATATTGCGAATAAATAATGTAATTAGTCATTGAAAAACTCTTTTTTGGGTAAAACATAAAGCATTCTATGCACCACGGGCTTTACTGGACTATAATACCCATCAGGTCGAAATCTATTCGACCTTCAGGGCATTATAGTCCTAGTAACACCCTTGATACATAAATAGCTAAAAAACACCCGCATTTATAAAT
>JACEGR010008278.1:0-38883 GCA_014170235.1 Listronotus bonariensis
ATAACTTTATTAAGGATTTAAACAAGTAGAGCACCAAAAAGCGAAAAAATTTACACAGAATCAGCTAAATAAATTCGTTTATAGGCAACGTGTGGGAAAGAGACGGTCTAATGCAAATGCCGGCTTGTCAACATTTCAGATTGGATGACTAATCGTACTTCCTTTGTTGTTGCTTTACTTGCCGATATACCTTTTACTACTGCTTATACAGTTTATCAATTATTTGAACTTTAATGCCGTAATTTATAAAAACAGAGATTGGAACAAAATATGTTATTTAACAGAGAGGCGACTTTTTGAAAAATCGACATACTTTTTTTTAAAAAAGGTTTTTTGTTTAGGTGTCTAGATTGCGCAACAATTACACAATTCAATTTTAAATAATTAAATAGTTATTTATAGCAAAAAAAAATTATTATAAGTGATACACCGGCTTTTTAAACGTTATGCCGTTACAACCTTGCAGAGCCCTATTTTTAGCTTAAAAATATTTATGAATAATGAAGCCAGAGTTTCAGGACTCTTTTTTATTGAAAATTTCCTCCTCTTTTAGGATTTTTTTTAATTACTTTAATTTTGTTTGTTTTAAAGTTAATACCTAAAAACTAAACCCTTTTTTTGTCTTTTATGTCGTTAATAAAAATCGTATTTTTAATGTTCCAATATGTCCTGAAAAAATATTTTTCTAGGCGTCATCGTCCTTCTAAAATCAAGTAGGCTCCCACCACTGATCTCGATGGATTGCTAATGTTACCTGCGCGAAACAAAAGTTACATTTCATGGGCGAAAAACCGGTTTGTGCGCAAGCCAGTTGAGAGTAAACGCACCCGGCCCCAAATAAACTATCCGCATATAGGAAAGAATTTGTTGACGGCGTCCTGGTTTTCTGTTCGAAGTACGGTAGCTAATGAGCGTTACAGTCAGACCGCGGACGAAGGGTATGGGGTGCCTGTGTTTGTGTTTTGCCACGACCTTTAAGTGCGCATGGTCGTAAAAATCTGAAAAATGCTTCTTGCACTGCGGATCTAAATGTAGGTTATCTATGGCTCCCACATATTATTAGAAGTTTAAGTTCTACTTAACACATTTTTAAACGTGTTGACAAGACTACTATCGAATACCCTAAACAAGTTCCAATAAAAATTAATATTTTTTAAATTATACTAACCAGAACTAATGTAAGTTAATAAAAATATGAATTTTTAAATAAAACAAAAAGATCCAAAACATTGTAATTATTTTCTTCAAGTTTAAAATTAGAAATATCGCACAAAATAGAAAAAAATAGTACTAATATTTTAGTCTCACATCCAGAATAAAAAAAATAAAAGTTTAAAGTTATATAGGGTGACTCAAAAATGTTGGATTTTTTTTCAAATGATTATAACCTTAGTCATATTTTTTTAAACCATCCAACAGAAAAACTTTTGTTTAAATAAATTTAATACACCATTTTTTTATCAGGTAAGCAAGTGAATAGACTTAATAATACGATCTAACTGGTTTTTTCATTAATGTTTATTAACGATGTTAAATTATTTTTAAATTTACTTTGAAGATATGTGTTCCTAGAAAAATCCCTATTTTGAGTGACCACAAAAATTGGTCTTTTAAAAGATAATTAATAAATAATGAATAAATAAATTTTAAAACATCCTGTATACAAAAAAAAACATTATAGTAAATTTACCTCTAAAATATGGCGCAGCAATATAAAAATATAACCACCACACATATTCCAGCAAAATATAGTAGAATAGTCTGTTGAACAGATGATACCGTTTGCTTGTAAGTTGAAATTAAATCCTCATTCTTGCTTTCATAAATTCTTTTCTCATACCTTATAGCATTCTTAATTATTTTTCCACTAATTTTTCCTAAAAATAAATGCAAAATATATTTAAATTGTGGAACCACATTGTGTAAAGTAGACCCTTAGTTGTCGTAAGTAAATGTTAAATATACACTTGGGATAAGAATAACAATATTTTTTAAAAATCAAAGAAAATTTATTCAACAAAATTGAAATAGAAAAAACTCCTTACTGTTTATAATTTCGTTGCACTGCAAGGTCGCATCTCTCGGGACACTGTCCAACCTGGAGATGCAGATTTTTACACTAGCCGAAGATATTTCTTTCAGAGCTAATTGGGATTACCAACCGCAGATCGGTTTCGAACTATTTTATTTCTCATCAGTACGGTGTATGCGATATATTTAAGATAAGAATAACAATATTTTTTAAAAATCAAACAAAATTTATTTAACAAAATTGAAAAAGGAAAAAACTCCGTACTTCTTGTAACTTCCTTGCACTGCACGGTTGCATCTCTCGGGACACTATCCAACCTGGAAATGCAGATTTTTATACTAGCCGACAGTGTTGCCAACTCTTAGAAATATTTGTCCCTAAACCTAAGTCGAAATCCCCCTTAAAGAAGAAATTATTTTTTACCGTAACAAATTCTAAAGAGCAAAAAAAGGGCCTTACCTAAAACATTATATGTATGTATATGTATTTCGTTTCCAAATTTGATTATTCTACAGTACCAAATTTTAAAGACAAAAAAAAGGTTTTTTTAAAACGTTTTTTTTATTTTTGTATGTATCTTAAGTTAAAATTTAAAAATATTCCTTGACAAATTAGACCCCTAAAAAATCCCATCCCACTTATTTAGGGGAAGGATGGGCAAGTTGACATACTAAAAGTTAGGTGAATATCTTTTGAAAAATATTGGGATAGATGGGATGTTTAAACACTAAAGCTAAAGCTAATTATATGACTTTCATTTTTGTTTATTACAAAAAGGTTAGTAAACATTTTTTGAATAAAAACAAAACAAAAATCTAATTTCTTGCAATAATTCATCTTGCCCTACCCGGAAGGGCAAAATGACACATACGAAACAAACCAAGAAAGAGTAGTTGTCACTACATAATTCGCAAATATATTTTTTGGTTTTTATGGAGAGTCCCGCGCATTCAGCATGTGCCCACTTATGACACATCAGACAGCGTAACCAGCCTTCATAAGGTCTAGAACGGCTGTATAGATTATTGCAATAAAGACATGCGCAATCATCTTCGTCGTCCTCATAAGCGTTTTCACCACCGGAGTCTTCTTTTTACAGGAAATGTCTGTAACTGTGGATGGTACACTTCTTTGTACTTCATTTGAGGTTGTGTCTACCTGACTACCACTCGCTACAATGTCGTCAAAAATACTCTTCTTGGCTTTATTTCGATTTCCCCTTCTTAAATCTGCTTGTTTTTTCACATTTTCCTTTTCTCGAAGGCTCTTTGTTTTGTTTCTCTGCGTTTTGTACATGTTCTTGCATTCTCTTGAGAAAGCGGGGAAATCTCTAATAAAACATCCTTGACGTAGTTAGGCGAAATACTTTCTTTTTCTAAAGTTGGCGACCCACTGGTGTTGATAAATCAAATTTGTTTTCATGTGGTTTTATTTGTATCTCAAAACATTCGGGAAAGTCAAACTGACTATTGTTGTTTTCATTTGTTTCAAATGGTACATCGGTCACTGCACTTGGAAAACATATGATCTGAGAATATATTTGGATTTAAAAGTGAAATTCCTGTAGCTCTGAATCCACTCAATGCTATAGCTGGTGTAGCAGTTTTGTTGTAAGCTTCGCCAAAAAGTGATGCGACCTGATATAGTGTTATAGGACGACCGGAATGCTCCTTTAACCACTGAGTTGCTGTTGCATTGTAGTATTTGCTCAACGGTCTAAAAAACACACATCGAGGGGTTTAAAGTAATAAGGCTTTATTTTCAGGACTCGGTCGGACTTGCCTTATAAAGTGCTTCATCCACTTTAAAAATAGTTTGCTAGTCATATAGCCAGACTCATTATGTAAACATAAAGTTCCAAGGGGTGCTCCATCATATAATGTTGGATTAAACTTTTTGCGGGAAAAAATTATAGAGGGCAGAATGTATGTTCTTTCAGAATTCATGCATACTACTACAGTGGTTATTGCACCCACCTGCTTCTTACCTTTCAGTGCAAAGAATTTTGATGTATTTTGCACTGTAGTTAATGCCGATTCGTCCATATTAAAGATCATGGTTTTATTAATATTTTCTTTATTAATTCATTTTTTAAAGTTTTTAAAAAACATTTGCACTTGTGGCTTGTTAAAGCTCTCTGCGCGGGCCATGGAAGTTGTTTCTGGCTGACGTAATGATAGGTTTGGATTCCTGATTCGTAAAGAGCGTAGCCATCCTTTACGGGCTATTTTTTTAAATTGGTGTTTTAACTTCATTTTTTCAGCTACTTCATAAGCCAAGGTACTTACATCTCTAGTTGTTAATGTGGAACAAGTGCTGATTTTAAATATTTAAAGAAACGCATAGATCACATCCTAAAAAATATTTAAATTATCCTAATATAAAATTTTAAACGGCCCTTTCATCTTTATAAAAACACATAAAAAAATATTATTTTGATGTAAAGACTCACTTTACAATTATATGCTTACATTGAAAAAATATGACGCCATTTTAAAACTACGTTAAAATCTCTCGTAAACTGACCAGAGTGCGATCGTTACCACTTTCAAACTAGTAGGTACTGGCACTAAAAGCCGCGCAAAAAGTATTTCTAGTGAACCAATAAGGCGTTGGTTTACATGGAAAGAGTAATGTGTCAACTTGCCCGGTCATTTCAACTTGCCCACCTTTCCCTACCCCTAAATTTGGGGAAAAACCCTTAGGTTGGCAACACTGCTAGCCGAAGGTATTTTTTCAGAGCTAATTGAGATCACTGCTCACAGACCGGTTTCGAACTATTTTTGTTTTTATCACTACGGTCGGTGTAGGCGATAACAACAAGCTTAAAAACATTCCTATAAGAAGCGAAGATGTCGAATAAACGTAGTAGTTTATTGTCCTATACGCCATTTATCGGTAGTGTAAAAAACAAGCGAATCTAGAATCATAACCAATACTTAACGGGAAAGTATTCTTAACAAGCAGTCGAAATCATTCAACAAAATTGAAATAGGAAAGGAATTTTTTAAGCTTGTTGTTATCGCCTACACCGTACTGATGAGAATAAAAATAGTAAGAAACCGGTCTGCTGTTGGTAATCTTAATTAGCTCTAAAAGAAATACCTTCGGCTAGTGTAAAAGTCTGCATCTCCAGGTTGGACAGTGTCCCGAGAGATGCGACCTTGCAGTGCAAGAAATTTACAAGCAGTAAGGAGTTTTTTCCTATTTCAATTTTGTTGAATGATTTCAACTGCTTAATAAGAATACCTTCTCGGTAAACAAAATTTAATTGTATTGATCTAAAGGCAAAACATATTTTGCAAGAAAGGATATAAAAAAAAATATATAAAAGTACAGATAAAGAACTGTAGGTTACTTTTAAAATTACAAAATAAATAACCGATTTTTAATGATAGCTTTTGTCAAAAAACAAAACCGAAATCATTTTGTTTTTATATTACTATAAATAAATAAAAATGTCTTGTTTTTTTGGCAAACATACATTTTTCATCAACAAATTGCGGTCTTGTTTTGAATATAGAAAATATTTTTTTAGCTCATTTATTTCCGTGTAGTTATTTTAAATTAAAAAATAAGGTGACAGTCTAAGGGAAAAATATTGGAAGTAATAAACTATAGTTTTTTACTATTAATATGAACAGTTTCTAAAATATCTACAGGGTATCCGAAAATATGTGGGCAATCTTTTGGATTCATATAATACACATAAACATATTATGACAAGTTTCTATAAAAAAAAATTTAAAAGCCCCTCTTTAGTGAGATATGTGCTCTTAAAAGACGGCGCTGGAAATTGTTTTTTCTTAAATAACTTTTATAGTACTTGGTATAATAAAATATATTTTTTTATATGACAGATAGTCCTAATATAAAGACTCCTTAAAATGGTTCTCCCTAAGGACATTTGTAATCATTAAGGCGCCAGGGACGGACTTGCCCTCACACAACAGTGCTAATTATTTTTACATTATGTATGCTAGAGAAATAATAGTAGTAATTTTTGCTTAAACCCTTACCTAAAAAAAAGGTACTCCTGTTTAATATCGATAAGCTTTATCTATCAAAACAACTTTTTGTGTTGTGGGAGTACCTAAAAAGATTAGGTTTTTTGTTGCAATTAGCACTAAAAACTTTTCAGAAAAGATTTGTTTTTTTTTATTTTCACTACAATAAAAATAATTGTTGCAGCGTAATAGGAGGTTTTTTTAATCTTTAATAATTTAGGCTAGAGAATGCATAAGTTAAGAGCAAGAAACCGACATACGTATTATTCAATACAATCCTATTTAGGCAAAAAATTGTATTTCTCGAAAAAACTTCAATTTATCGATATCAAACAAAAGCACCTTTTTTAGCTAAGACTTTAAGTTATCCAAAAATACTACTTTTATTGTAGGGTATATAAATTAGCACTAAAATACATACGGTAGGTACGTTAGTATCAAACCAAATATTCTCCGAATTGTAAGAATCATCATATCACACATTTATTCTGTCTTCATAAACAATCTAAATATGTATGTCACACTAGATCTATTTATACACATCAGTCACGTCTGAGTCCCCATCCGTCAAGTTCTATCAGTCTCAGCGAACAAAAATAATCCTATATTGTTTTAACCTTGACGCGTTGTCATGTCAGACACAGTCACGTCTTGGACTGTGAGTCTTGTTTGTGTGTCCGTTCCATCACGGTGTAAATTCGTTGACTACAATATTTTTAGTTTTTTACTAAGCATCCAACAGAAGGTTCGTAAAACAGACCATCTTCCAATTTATTGTAAAAACGTATTTCTAGCACGACTGGTATAGCTGTCGACTGACGGAGATGTGTGAATAGACGTCAATAATTTGCATTAGGCATTCTGACTCCAAACGAAAGTGGAACTGAGACGGCACTGAGACATGGCTGATGTATATGAATAGACCTTAACTCCCGAAGCAGAAATCCACACAGTCTATTTTTGACCACCTGGGGAGCATCCAGATTCGACGAAATTGGGGTTAACTTTACTCCAACCTTGACCTTGGCAAACGAATTTGTTCCTTATGTTAAGTTTTGATAAGGTATCTGCTTATTGCGCATGTCTTTACCGGGCGTCGATTCTGAATGCGCCCCTGGTGCAACGCCTACTTTTCGCCTAGTTCTTACAGATACAAGGTGTATGTGACACGATTTTTAAAGGGGTAAATTTTACTGTTAGCATGCATCCAAAATCAGCTAATTTTAAGTTTAATTATAGGTTACTTACCTCTAAGAAATAAGCATTTTATAAGAGCACCAAAGTGGTAAAATGTAATTATATAATTTCTTATTACCTCATCAATGATAAAAATTTCATCTGTAAATATTTGATACAATTTGTAAATTTGACTTAGATGGCAAAATAGTGCCAGAGAAGATATAAATCCCGTATAAAACCCGTAGGTAATTTTAAATGCTTGACTGCGTTCTTCGATTATATTTGGTAACATGCAGAAGTAGTAAGCGAGAGGAATACATATTCCAAAAAATCGTTTTTTATTGGGTTCTAAAAAGAAATATAATATTAACTAAATAAAAAATTAGATTCTGTAGGCAAATTTTAAAATGTATTTTAGTAAAGCCTTAAGGGGTTATCTACAGTTAGGCCAAAAACAAGTGATTTTTCCAGTTTTTTTCTGAGATACTATTAAATTATTTGATATAAATATTTGTACACATATTGTAGTATCTTTTAACTGCATTTTTTGACTTAGTATTAGTAAAAATATTTATTTGGATAGGAGCTACAGCTGATCTCCGGGAGCTCCTCTCAAAAAAGTCATTTTGCGGTGACCACCAATTCTTAGGTACTTAGAAAAACATAAAATTTTACATGACAGGCAATACGGATTTCGTCACAAGAGATTTACAGCAGATTTTCTTTCCTTCGTTTCACACAACTGGAATAAGTCTCTTGAGTTTCTAGGTGAGTCCCAGATCGTTGCTCTTGATATATCTAAAGCTTTCGACCAAGTCTGGCATGACGCACTTCTTAATAAACTTCCCTCCTACGGTCTTCCAACTAAACTCTGCTCTTGGCTCTCCAGTTATCTTTCTAATCGACGTATAACAGTCATTGTTGATGGCTACTCTTCAAGCTTTCACGAAATTAATGCTGGAGTGCCTCAGGGTTCAGTACTAGCACCAACTTTGTTTCTTCTTCACATCAACGACCTTCTTTCTTCCACAACCAATCCCATTTATAGTTATGCTGACGATAGTACCCTTCACTCCACTTTTCAGGTTCCCAAACCAATCTCTCAACCCGACTTGAAAAGCAAACGCAGAGCGATGCAGATATCTCTTTCACAGGATCTCAATTTGATATTGGATTGGGGCGCCAAAAATCTGGTTCAATTTAATGCATCCAAAACACAATCGTGTTCCTTGTCGCGAAAAAAATCATCAAACACTCATCCTTTGCCTATGAGTGGCCAGGTTTTGCAGAGCGGGGACACATTTAACCTTGTGGGCATCACATTTGAGAATAACCTTAACTGGCATAAACACATTGTATCTATAGCCACCGCGGCTTCAAAAAGCTTGGATTTCTTTTCCGAGCCAAAAAGTGTTTTTCTCCTTCCAATTTATACACTTTGTATGTGTCCCAAATTCGACCCTCTCTTGAATATTGTTCTCATGTCTGGGGAATGGCATCCCCTACAACCCTCAGCATTCTTGATGCCATTCAAAGAAGGGCTGTTCGTCTTATTAAAGATCCTTTACTTACTCAAAGACTTCCTTCTCTTGCTCATCGTCGAGCTGTGGGAGAGCTATCGCTCTTCTATAGATACTTTTACGGCTTCTGCTTCGACGAATTGTCCAGTATAGTCCCTCCTCTTGCAGTTCCCAACAGAGAAACTCGTGGTGCCGCGCGTATGCATCCCCATACAGTTCAATTAGACAGGCCCCGAACTTCCAATTTCGTTCGTTCTTTTATCCCTAGAGTTTCTAGACTGTGGAACCTGCTGCCAGCGGAGGTCTTTCCTTCCCCCTCCCCAAATCTTTAAGTTTTTAAGTCCCATGTTAACAAACTTCCTCTCACCCTGCTTAAGACACCCACGGTACGTTAGTATTTAGGCTTTCAGCCTTCGTGGATTGTACAAAGATTTAAAAAAAAAAACATATTTCTAAACTAGATCCTCTGAAATTAAAAACCAAACAGATTGTTCGAAAAATAGGCAAAATATATTTTTTAACAAGACGGCGGTTTCTCAAAAAATTGATTTTTGACCAAAATTTCGGCCTTAAATTGTTTATTAAAAATATACATATTTATCGGGAAAAAGAACTTACGACTAATTACTTAAAAATATATTTAAAAATCTTGTGTTAAAATTTTAGACTAATTGGTTTACCCGTTTTTGAGTAATGTTGGTCACCGACTTTGAAAACACCATTTTAAGAAAAAGGCGTTTAACGTTTGAAAAGCGCATAAAAGCACTCTGAAAACGCCTTTTCAAGTTTGCGTGTAACTTTAAAAATATTTAGCGAAACGATATAATATTTTCTGTGATATTCTTAAATATAGGTACATTAAGGAAATTAGCTTAAATAAAAATAGATTTTTAAAAATTTTAACTGTATATAACCCCTTAAAATAAAAATTGAATAAACTATTAAAACATGTCTTAATAGGTTAATCGTATGTGTTTTTTTACAATATGTACCCGTAGGTAACTGTATTTTTCAATCTTTAGAAATATATTGCTTTGGATACTATGAGCATTACAGGAATTTAAACTTTTTATATAAATTGGCTTTAACGTTTTTTTTTTTTTTTTTTTTGTTTTTAAAATTTTAATAATCAATTTTAGGCGTTCAACCAATTATAACCGTGGTAGTAATTGGTGACAACTTTGACGTATAATACATTGTTTAAACGTCAACATAACCGACTGGTAAATACCGTTTTAGAATTGGTATTTCGCCTAAAATTGATAAATATGAACCATAATAGTGGCGTTATTGCAATTTTTAATTTTCTTTAACAATATAACCATGCATGTGAAACGATTTTTTTCAAATCATTTTCATACAGTATTTAAAATGTGCCCCTGGATATACAAATTTCGTGTAAAAATCTGAACGTCCCAACTCGTTATCTGCAGGTTCCTCATTACCTCTAATATTTGCAAAATATCTAAATTTTATTGATTTTTTTAAGCTCATTAAACGTTTTAAGAATACATATTTGACATAATGCTAAAAGCCCAATATGTATATGAACGATTTTACCCTACTTACGCTTGACTTTGTAGATTAGGTTAGATTGCTAGCATATTAACTGTACCATCACATAGATAACCTACATTAAGATCCGCAGTGGCAAGAAGCATTTATTTTTTCGGATTTTTACGACAGTGCGCAGTGGGTAAACGAACATGCGCACTTAAAGGCCGTAGCAAAATACAAACACCGGCACCCCACACCCTTCGTCCGCGCTCTGATCGTAACGCTCATTAGCTACCGTACTTCGAACAGAAAACCAGGACGCCGTCAACAAATTCTTTTCGATAATCCGGATAGTTTGTTTGGGTCCGGATGCGTTTAACCTCAACTGGCTTGCGTACAAACCGGTTTTTTCGCCCATGAAATGTAACTTTTTTTCGCGCAGGTTATAACATTAGCAATCCATCGAGATCAGTGTACCATCACCTACATTTTATTTTTCTTAATAAAATTATACAGGGTGTCCAGAAAATAATTTAATATAAATATGTATTAGTTACTGGACACCCTGTATAATTTCTAGTAAAAATTTGAATTGGCTATGTTATGTTTAAATATTTTTGACTCGTATGGGATTAAGACTCTTTTTTCGTCGCTACAATAAACTACAATCAATTTTGAGTGTATTCCAAAAGTTTTTAACGCAGTTTTATTTTTTTCCTGGTTCAGCACAACATTTAGTGGGTTAGCTGCGCAATGGTTGGCAATTCGCTACAAAAAAATAAACTTTACTACAATCATGAAGTAAAGCGCTTGCAGTTATAAATGAGATGAGACAAAAGTTTTGTTACAGTGTGTTTGTCTTCCCATGGCTAAGTTATGTTTAAATATTTTTTTGACTTGTATGGGATTAAAATTTTTTTCGTCTGCTACAATAAACTACAATCAATTTTGAGTGTATTCCAAAATTAACGCAGGTTTTTTTTTCTGGCTTAGAACAACATTTATTGGGTTCGCTGCGTGGGTATTGGTACTAACAAAAAATAAAACTTTTACTACAATCATTAGTAGCGGTTGTGAGTTATAAATGAGATAAAAAAGTTTTTGAACTCAAATTGTTTTTGTCTTTCCGTGGCTATGACTATTTTTTTGTTTTAATATTTTTGACTTGTATGGGATTATACTGAAAAAGGTGCACTTTCCGTCGCTTCACTACCAATAAACTACAGGCTCAATTTTGAGTGTATTCCAAAGGTGCTAACACAGTTTTTTTATTTTTCTGGCTTTAAGAACAACGTACATTTATTAGGTTAGCTTTTGCGTAATTATTGGTACCACAAACAAATAAACTTTTACTACAATCGTGTGGCTAGCGCTTGTAGTGATTGCTAAATAGAGCTAAAAAAGTAAGTGGTTTCTAAAGCGGGTTCAGCACGTCGATATTTCTGAATGTTTTTCGATAATAGCTTAGATCAGTATTTACCAGCGATGCTGACAGGCAGGTAAAAGGTATAGTTAATGCTATTCTTAAAAAATTTATAGACCAAATGTTGAACAGTCCGTGGTATAATCCTACTTGAGCAAACCTTATAATTCTGTTAAAAAAATATGTTTTCTTATTTTCATTGAGTTAGGATTTTTGACAAAGTTTTTTTCAAATGATAATATTTTTAAACCTTTTTTCTAGCTTTATATGGGTTCAGCGTTTGTCAACTGACTTCAAGTCAGTTTTTAACCACAATGCTCATTTGGACAACATATTAATTTTAGTTATTATAAATATCAAGAATTTAATTGGCAAATAGTTTAAATTACTTATTTGATTTCCTAATTTTGTAAAAAATAAACTTAAAATATATTTTAAAACAAATAAATATTATTGTATCAAATTTTTGTCTTGGATTTCGTGCAATTTGAATATGTAACTTGGTTTGCTGTATTGTAAACTTTACTAGCTAACAAACCGTATAAACAAATTATATGCCTTTTTTTATTAAAAAATATCCGTTTAAAATTATTATAGCTTTGCTACCAAATAATATTTAAATTAGAAATCGGCCTTAGTTTTGAAGCTGGTTTCAACTTCAAATACTTTAAATCCTAAATGCCGCCCTCTAATTTTTTGTCGCCCCGTGCAAGTGTACCAGCTGCAGCCCCAGCCAGAAATGGCCCCGGTGCCGGTATTGGGATTTGCACTGATGAAGCCCAAGCTATGCCTGGGAAATACATTAGTTTGCAAACACTTGCTAAAAAGGAATCCTCAGAAATTATTTGGACATATTGCATGATTCATCGGGAAGCTTTAGCGTTCAACTCTCTAAGCCCTGGTCTAAATATTTTTTGGAATGATTTATTGAGCTAATTAACTACATAAAAACTAGGCCAATAAAAGCAAAGATTTTTTGCGCTTTGTACAGATATGGGAGCAAAACTTAAATCTTTATTGTTTTATTCTTCATCCAGATGGTTATCACGTGGTAAGGTTGTCACGCATATCTACGAACTGAGAAGTGAAATAGCGGTATTTTTGAAGGAAGAAGGTTACAAGCGTACAGATAAATTCTGATATAAGTTATTTTTAATGAAGCTTTCTTAATTATTGATAATATCTTTGAAAAACTTAACACTCTTAATCTTCAACTTCAGAGAAAAACTTAATTGTATTCAATTTGAGTAAAGAGATTAAATCTTTTTGTACAAAAATGCATTTATGGAAAAACAAGTTGAAAGAGAACTTCTTTGATATATTTTTCACATTGTGTAGAAGTATCCAGGATTTTCCACTAAAATAGAATCATAAAATTGTAATGTTAAAAACCATGGAGGAAAAACCATGAAGGGCCATTAAGAAAACCTGAGTACGAATTTCCGACGATATGTTTTTCAGAAGATGATATCAATTTGTCCAAATTTTAACCTGAGTTTTTGTATATTTAGAGGCACATTTTAAAGAGTGTACAAAAACGATTTGAAAAAAAAAACAGTTATTTCGTTCCACCCAAATGGAGAGAGCTTAAAGTAGATAACTTATTTATTGTCCGCAATTGGCTATGGTCCTTTAGGTCATACCTATATTTTTAAATAGTGAGGGACCCGATCAATTATCGTCCGTGTAATTCGCTAAAGTGCTTAACTTTCGTGTTATACATTTTACGCATATTTTAAACCAGAATTTTACAGTGATGTGTGGTAGCATATAGTAAAAATAATAATTTCATACAGAAAAAAAGTTAAATTACTTGTTAAGGTAAAATTTATTAAATTTTAACGTCTGTTACAATTGTTTCTCCGGTAGCGTAGTGAACAGAGCTTTGGTCTTGGAAGCTAGAAGTAGCCGGGTTGATTCCCGGCCGAAGAGTTTTTCAAGTAGTAGTTATTTAAAAATACCGTTTGTGGTGTGTGTGTTTTAGTGCTTGGACAATGTTGACGGAACAGGGAAAAATGATGTGTTCTAATATAATAACGCGACACTTAGCGCCGCGCGCCGTAAAAGATTTTAAAATAGTTTTAAAACATGAGATCGTCATTTACGTCACCGTTTCTAAAGACGCGGAAATGAATGCTTTTAAAATAATTTTATGACATGACGTCAATTATAATTTTAATTTATTTACAAGTGGAATTAACCTATTTTATTTTTAAAATTTAGTAATTTTGTTATAAATGCTACACTAATACACCAGCTTCTTCCATATTTCCATTTTATGGTTATAACAAAAACCACCATAAAAAATATCGGACCTATAAACTGTCAATCCTTTTTGAAACGTTCCCTGTGAAGGTTTTGAAATACTTTCAATCTGTGACAATTGTAGATTTGTGACGTCATTACATGAAATAACTTCGACGCAAAAATAAAAATATTTAAAATTATTTCAAATAATTTTACGAGAAAATATGGTTTAGTTGTGCAGTTTTGCCAATGATAATTGGGATGATATGTAGTTACGCACTTTGCGAATTACACTGACGTTATGAACACGGGTAGAGAGAAATTGGCGGATCCTTTTTTGAACGGGTTTTAATGGATCAGGTTAACCCAACATCAATATTTAAAAATGTCTTATAATAGGTGTTACACAAGAACAAACGAACCCAAAATTTTTAAATTTTAAAAGAAAATTTTGGAAAACTGTTCGCATGGTTCAAAACTAATAAATACAAAATTATACTCCAATTGGTATTATACAGGGCGAGTTATAACTAAAAATATGAAAAATGCCCAGCGGCTAACTACCTTTATTTAAAAAAAACAAAATTGCACAAGTAAATGTTGTAGAGAATTATAATTTATGTTAAAGTTTAAAGTTAAAGTGTGAAAGTAAAAAAATGTAAATGGGACTTTTTGTATTACGCATTACAACCCAAGTAATAAGCAAGAGGAAGAAAAATTTAAAACAAAATTTAATAATTTAAAATATATTTTTTCTTTAATTCGTTGTCTTAAGCCAATGCTAAATGCATAATGTAAGTAATTGTCAAACATATTTTTTCACTTCAATTTTTTACTCTAAATTTTAACATAAAATTTAATTTTTTACAACATTTACCTATACAATTTTCTTCTATCTTTAAAAATAAAGGTACTTTACTCTTGATCATGTTTCACATTTTTAGTTATAACTCGACCTGTATATTTACAATCAAAGAAAATTTTTATATTTGTCAGTTTTGGACCATGCGACCACTTAACCCAAAAGGGCATTTAAAAATTCCAAAATTTTAATCTATTTCTCTTGTTACACCTATCCTGGGACACACGGTATAGTTATTTATACGTTGCTTTTATGTTCAGATATTGTAGCAGTTTCTATAAAAATATGTTTATGTAATAATATTATACTTACAAAAATCGTCATATTTTTTTGTAACTGACTCACGTACTTCAACAAACCTAAAAACCATTACTACAGCTTATTGAGTTTTGTACCTACTAAAAATTTCTATTCTTTGGGCACTTAAAATTTAGAAAGACACATAAACAAAAAATGTGTTGCATTGGTTTTTTAAACTTTGACTAAGACTTTTAGTCAGTATTTCTACTTATCACAATATAAAATTTATTTCATTGGTTTAAAAAGACAGTAACCGTTGTTATTTACTAGGTTTTAATTATAAATATGGAGTGCCCAAAGTATTGTTGCTTTACAGATATTTTGCCGCTCTATAATGGTGGGTTTTCATCTGACATTTATTGCACAAAAATTCTGGCTAATGTAAATGGTCAAAAATTTGTTCTATTTTTGGTTTTTGGCTTTTACACGTAATGTATTCAGTCATCGTCAAGTGGTTGTGGTCAAAAATTTATGTTCGATAGAAATTTTTATTGTTTCATTAGATAGAATTTCTGTCTGACATAAATATCATGCAATAAATGTCAGATATAAACCTACCATTAGTCTTTAAATATACATTCACTTTTATTGCCCTTTTTCAAAAATTTATTAGTTAAGACACCAAGGTAACTTATCATTTATTTACGGTATATTCCTCATAAAAATGCCTGTTTCATCCAAAATGCTAAAAACTATAATAAAAATCGTTGTAGGATATACAGGGTGCTTCACAAAATAAAAATATTACTTTGGAAAATGAAAAAAACAGAAGTACATACATATTTTTAAAATTGCATAATTAAAAAGCACAAGTAGGTAATCGGAAGTTATAAATAATCTTTTATTGAACTGGGTTTCTAGGAGAAATTGACGGTAAAGTTTTAAAACAAATCTTTTATGAAGAATTAAAGTAACTTAAACTAACAAAATGTGAATGAATACCACTATTAGTGTATCAATAATTGAATTCACAAAAATTCAAAACTTTAAACTCATACTTTGTAGAAAAAATAATATTGAATCTCTACCCTCTCGGTATCCATTTGAAAGAACCATGAGATGCACCATTTGTGGCCATATTAAATATTATGCGCCATTTACAGGAAATATATGATATTATTTTTTACACAATTTATTATTAAAATATCAATTTGTTTTTAATTTACCTTAACAATAACGAAGGGAATCTCAACTCCCATACGGAAAAAAAGAGAACTAACAAAAGATGGGTTCTAAATTGTAATGATTAATTTTTAAAATAAAACAAAAGAGAGTAAAATAAATCTGTTGGCACATTTCCTGTTTTAATTTTCTAAACAAACCAAGAGGTAGAAGTAAGTTATAGCAAACTTAATTCGCTTTGGATATACAGAGTGTCTATCATATTTTGTCAATTTGGATAGGCACTTAAACCTAACTTGTTATTAGAGATAGAAATAAGACTGTAATTGGCAAAGTTTAAGGGATTTTTACGTAAAAATTATTTATTAACAGTGTTTAGGGTTATAATAGAATCCAGTTTATTTTGTTAAATGAAATACCCTGTTTATTGAATTACGACTAAAAAAAATAAAGAGTTTTAAGAAAATGTCCCATTTGATATCTGTTTCTTTAATGGTTTTAAAAATTTAAGCATACTATACCCAATTATTTGTAACGGTAGTTTTTGCAGTTTTGAAAACTTTTTTCGCGTTTGTTATCAATGATTCTAAGGCCCTTTTTTGCTCCTCAAATTTTTAGGGGCCCTACTTACCTTTTTGCCCCAGGGCCCCTGCTGCCCTAGCTTAGCCACTGATTGTAAAAATATGTTTTTAAAGTTTCTTGGAAATATCTTTTTATTGGTAATACAATATACAGGGTATTCTATTAAAAATAATATTTTATTATAAAATTATTGCCATATTTTCGAAACTATCAAAACTTGGATATATCAAATGTTGCATTTTTTCCTTGGAAGTCTTTTTTTCAGTGATAAAATATACACTACTGAATTCTTTTTAAAAATTCCTAGAGTGAATGTTTTTATCCCTAGTAATAAAGAAATTAAAAGTGCCTAGCCAAATTGACAACACTGCATGGAAAAGAAATAATTTCTGACACAGAAAAGTAGCTACTTTAGTTTTCCTATAAGTTATAAATTAATTGAAATAATTAATTATCTTTCAAACTAAAAACATTTTACTAACTTTTTTTGTTTTCATTACTAATCATTTTTTGTCTCAAGCAATAATTTTCCAAGTTTATGCGTATAGGTTAAGAATCACCCTGTATACGGGTGAATAATCCACCATATTAATAAATCAATAAGTACTATAGCCACAAATGGATTTCATATGCTCCATTTGTGGCCATAGCATAGCCACAAATTGAAGGGAAGAGGGTAACAAGCCACCTGTTTTCAGTTCTGAGTTATTTTAACAATATTTTAATTAAATCCTGAAATCGTAATTATCAGACTTTCACAAAAGTTTAAAAGTTTTATGTTAATTCCATTACTGCACCACATACTGTCAGCACAAAAATCTTCAAACAACAGTTCAAGCATTATTTACTTTGTATGTAAGAATTTTGGTAATATACTTAACCAAATTTATAAAAGAAAATAAGAAACTTTATGTTTAAAGCTTTATATAGCCTGCATACAAAGTAAATGGTGCTCGAAATGGTGTACGGAGACTTTTATGCTGACTGTATATTTAATTACTAAAATTTAAGTTTAAGTCTAACTACCAAATATTTTTCTACCAGGGCCATTTTAAACTTTTGACCGGTGGGCCAAATGGACCCCAGACCGACACTGAACCTATGTCACTCATGACACAAATGTCAAACTATTTTCAGCTTTGCAATACTAAAAAGCCTAAAATTTTAATTCAAATATTAGTTAATTTTTTATTTTATTTTTTTAACTTAATTTTAATCTTGACAACGGTGGCAGACTTGCCACCAAAACGTCTGTTTTTAATTAGAATTCTTTGGGTTTTTGGAGGGTTTTTTCTTTATTTTTGTTTGAGGCGACCGTCCAGTTCATAGGGGTTAATAGGGCTTGAACAGAGTCAGCTTGTATACTCCTGGGACCAGGACCGAAGCGGTCCCATTCTTTCCAGGCATGTACCCAACAAAAAGACCATCCAATAAATAAATTTGCCTAATATAGAGCATATCTTCAACTGAACATATCATTTAACTTGCTACTCTTTTAATTTCTTTAAATTGAATTCTTAAATAGCATTACTTTTTATATTTTATGGTAGCAAATATATTATTTGGTGTAAAAAATTGTGCTTACCATGTACCCATTATTTATATATTATCAGTTACAAGTTTGCTTAATTGAAGAACATTTTAAAAATAATAAAATATTAAAGAAAATCAAATAAGTTTAATTGCCTTTGCCCTAAAGTAGTAAAACACTATTTTAGTAATGTTCTTCCTATATTTTAGTTAAAACAAAAAAACCAGATTTTTTTTTACTAGCAATGAAACTTTTTAAATAAAAAGGGTGTTTTAAAACCATAATTTATTTCAGAAACAAGCCAATCGACATTTTTGGCCAAAAGGGGATTAACAGCGATGTTCAATTGTATTATAAAAAATATAATGAAACATAAGAATAAGTATTTAAAAATATCGTACAGAGTGGAACAAAAAACTTATTTTGTTTGTAATTTGTGCAAGATATCGCAGGTGGCGCCATCTAGAGTTAACAATAAAATAAATTCTGATTTCTCATCTTCCAAAACCTTTAAAAAGTTTGACAATACACCCATTACCAACACAATGACTTAAGAAAACTAAAACCAATAAACAAATTTAACACCCTGTATCTCCAAAACCATTCACTTAAAACCATTTACTTTTAGACTAAGGTAAGTGCAAAAATATTTATTAAAAAAAAAACAAAATATAACTATTACAGTGTTAGTACAAATAAGACCAGTTTTAAGAAGTTATTAAGTACTATTTTATTTTATTTCTTTTAGGCCAAAATCTTGATAAATTTTAAAAATAGGAAGTTTTTTGCCATTTATCGAAAAATTTACTAAAGTGCACTTACTATTCGCGTATAATTAAAAAGAAATATTTTACAAATAAATTTTTTAACATTGGATATTTTTTCAGTAGTTTAGGATTTGTTACTGTCAATATCGGCAAAATATCCAGCTTTATTACTTTGGTTTTTATTAAATAATTATTTACTTTTCTAATTTTGAGGAAGATACTACTATAATTAAATGGATAATGACATTATAGAAAGATTTGTAAAGCTTACTTTCTGCTGCTTCGCCCCTATAATTTTTTAATTATAAATTTATAACTATTCGTAATGTTGGTAAAATATAACCTTAAATTATGGCGAAGTCACATAAAATTAAAAGCTTATGAATACTGGTTTTTATATCCTGTTTGTCGTCAAAAAACCAGTAGTATTAGATATTTATAATTGTTATAATCTTACATCAATTAAGGTTTAAAATTAAAAGTCGTTTTTGACGGTCTAAAGTCAGGATTCCCTCCTAACATTTGGAAGTGTTCAGCATTTTTTCATGAAATTTTAAGGATCTTAGTAAAACAACATTAACCAAATTCTAGGCCAGAAATGAAGGATAAATATGTGAAACTAAAAGTTGGGTACCATCAAAATAAATGAAGGGGGGCTTGTGACACTATATTTTTAAATCTCCCGACAAGTACTTTATAACCTTAGAATGTAAAGTTAATATCTTGATCTACTACAAAATGGCGGTACTTTAAAAATGACCTAAATATCTGATTTAGATTGCCTTATGCGAAACTAATAAAGTTAGTTATATCTATTGTGGTATTCTTTTTGGACCTATTAATTATCTTTTTAATAGTGATGAAATATACAGGGTGCGTTTAAAAAATATATACTTTTCATTTTACCCTAAATATTTTCAGTTATTAAAAATATTACCATTAAAAGATATTAAAAAAATCTTTAAAAAATACTACATTTAGTATATTTACCTTTTAAATTTTGGAAATATGGCTATCGGTATTTAGGTACTTAATTAATAAAGTATGGTCAGTTGGTAGCAGGTGAAGATTATGACTTTATGTTCTAGGGTTATAAAGTACTCGTCAGGAGTTTCAAAACGATTTCCGCAAAACCTCAATTCCATTTTTGTTATGGCGTCCAACTCTTAGTTTAACCTTTATATTTGTTATTTCTTGCCCAAAATTTAAATAATGTTGCCCTACGAATTTTCTTAAATTTTTATTAAAAAATATCAAACAATCTTAAACGTTAGAAAGGGGGTCCCGACAGGGTAGCGCCTTTTCGTTAACCTTGCAGGGTATAGCGAGAACTAAAAGATATAGAACAAATCATATTGCACAATCTTGAATTCAATTTTTAAAATAATTTCAATGGTGAAAGTAAATCCCAAGGAGCATCAAAGTTTCGCCAACTGAGAGGGGAACTTTGAAAAGTAAATATAACCACAGAAAAATATCATAGTTATTTTGTATGTGATATTACCAAAGACAATTATATTTAGTAAACTACAATTGTCTTTGATATTACGAAATTACCACCATAAGAGCGACTTAAGAGTATTCATTATTTTAATTTAGAATTTTTAGTAATAGCATAGTAATTTTTACTACAATATGGAACTTTACAGTATTAGTACTTAACTTTAAAGTCATATTTATTGGTCGCAATTACTTTGTTGCGTTACTTCTTTATCACGTTAAAGTTTTGATAACTATATAGTAGCGGTAAAAGTAAATTCTACGTATTTGCTACTTTAAAAGTTCCTTTAAAGTTATGGATCTTTGTCGTCATATTTGAGGTAAAATTAACTGTCCCGCTACTCTAGAAAGCTACTGTATGGTAGACTTTACTTTTAACTTCGTTTTAAAATTACTACAAATTTAAATTACTGAAAAAAAAACTTTTTAGTAACTGCTACTTCTATAGTAACAAAAATACCTACTCACTAGAAACTACATTTATAGCTTTTCAACGCTTGAATGCTTTGGTTTATTATTTAATTTTAAACACAGACATTTTCCTGTACTAATAGTGGAAGTAGGTACAAAAATGATACAACAAACGACACTAAAAATTACTTGCCCAAATTATAGTTCCAAATGGAACTTAATAGTGACATTTGGAACTTAAACTTGTTGTAGTAACTGCGACTTTACAGTTTGAAATATCAATAACTTAATTTCGACTTAGACTGTTTACTTTAAGAGTAGAACTCACCTTAAAGTAAACATAACAGTCGCCGATACTATCCACTAACTGGCAAAGACTTTGAACACTCATTTTAAAGCAAATACTACCAAGAAATAGTTATTAAGAAATCCACCACAATTCTTGTACAAGATGGACGCCGTTAGCTTAGATATCAATTTCTTTTGGTACTAAAATAATTAGTTCTTTAATATTTTAGCACAAAAAAGGAAAACTGTGTATTTGAAGAGGGAGCGTTGTTAATTTTAATCACTATTAACAGAAATTTTTAAATCGTTTTAGTTTCTTGAATTTGGTAAGGACCAAAAATCCGCTTATTGGCCAATATTATTTATGGTTATATAATAATGTAATTTCAATTTTTGATGACAGTTAAAAAATGATGGAAGATGATGATTAAATAAGACCATTTTAATTTGTTAAACAAAGATAAAGCGACGACCGATGATAAGAGAGAGTTTATTAAAACGGGAATTAAATTCCCAAAGATTGGGAGGGAAGAGAAGACCTCTGCGGGCAGCAGGTTCCACATTCTAGAAACTTTAGAAATAAAAGAACGAACAAAGTGAGAAATTTAAGGCCTTTTCAGTTTAACCGTAAAGGGATGCATACGAGTGGCACCATGAGCATATCTTAGTAAATTACACAAGAGATTATTTTTACACAAATAAAAGAAATAAACGATTGCTGCTTTAAAACTTTAATAAAACTTTATTAACATGTGTGTTTTAGTTACAAGTTTATTCAAACACTAAAATACTTTATAAAATATATCATGCCATTTTTACCATTATATAAACCGTAGTAAGAAGCACTAGTACTCGTAAATGGTATACTATTATATATATATATACTCGTATAAATAGGTATAGTTTGTAACTTTAATTGTTTGTTGGTTAGGGCTATTCTTTAAAAATACTGAACCTATCATAAAAATTCTTTCACGATCAGAAAGCTATACCATTTACGAGTACTAGTGCTTCTTACTACGGTTTATATAATGGTAAAAATGGCATGATATATTTTATAAAGTATTTTAGTGTTTGAATAAACTTGTAACTAAAACACACATGTTAATAAAGTTTTATTAAAGTTTTAAAGCAGCAATCGTTTATTTCTTTTATTTGTGTAAAAATAATCTCTTGTGTAATTTACTAAGATATGCTTATGGTGCCACTCGTATGCATCCCTTTACGGTTAAACTGAAAAGGCCTTAAATTTCTCACTTTGTTCGTTCTTTTATTTCTAAAGTTTCTAGAATGTGGAACCTGCTGCCCGCAGAGGTCTTCTCTTCCCCTCCCAATCTTTGGGCATTTAATTCCCGTTTTAATAAACTCTCTCTTATCATCGGTCGTCGCTTTATCTTTGTTTAACAAATTAAAATGGTATTATTTAATCATCATCTTCCATAATTTTTTAACTGTCATCAAAAATTGAAATTACATTATTATATAACCATAAATAATATTGACCAATAAGCGGATTTTGGTCCTTACCAAATTCAAGAAACAAAAACGATTTAAAAATTTCTGTTAATAGTGATTAAAATTAACAACGCTCCTCTTCAAATACACAGTTTTCCTTTTTTGTGCTAAAATATTAAAGAAATAATTATTTTAGTACCAAAAGAAATTGATATCTAAGCTAACGGCGTCCATCTTGTACAAGAATTGTGGTGGATTTCTTAATAACTATTTCTTGGTAGTATTTGCTTTAAAATGAGTGTTCAAAGTCTTTGCCAGTTAGTGTATAGTATCGGCGACTGTTATGTTTACTTTAAGGTGATTTCTACTCTAAAGTAAACAGTCTAAGTCGAAATTAAGTTATTGATATTTCAAACTGTAAAGTCGCAGTTACTACAACACAACTTCATGGTTTCAAAAGTCTCGCTTAAGTTCCAAATGTCACTATTAAGTTCCATTTGGAACTATAATTCTGCGCAAGTAATTTTTAGTGTCGTTTGTTGTATCATTTTTGTACCTACTTCCACTATTAGTACAGGAAAATGTCTGTGTTTAAAATTAAATAATAAACCAAAGCATTCAAGCGTTGAAAAGCTATAAATGTAGTTTCTAGTGAGTAGGTATTTTTGTTAATATAGAAGTAGCAGTTACTATAAAGTATTTTTTTTCAGTAATTTGAATTTGTAGTAATTTTAAAACGAAGTTAAAAGTAAAGTCTACTATACAGTAGCTTTCTAGAGTAGCGGGACAGTTATTTTACCTCAAATATGACTACAAAGATCCAAAACCATAAAGGAACTTTTAAAGTAGCAAATACGTAGAATGTTACTTTTACCGCTACTATATAGTTATCGAAACTTTAACGTGATAAAGAAGTAACGCAACAAAGTAATTGCGACCAATAAATATGACTTTAAAGTTAACGCGACTGAAGTAGAAACTATGAAAACTTAATAATTAGCAAATTAGTGGACTGTATTTTTATATTTAAATGAATTAATTAAGGATAATGATCGGACGGTAGCACACAAGTGTTTACCTTGGTAGATTGGTCTGTTTCGGATTCAATTCATCTGGAACGGAGGGTACCCTCGTAGTAAATCCAATAATAAATGGCACTATCCACAAAACTACATCAATTTCAAGTTTATTTGCAACAATAACGAAAGGTTTTTTTGTACCTTTAGATCGGACGCACGACGTGGTCGAGTCTCGATTTACTGCAGTACTGCCGGCGGGAGGAATTATAACAACCTGTGTGCCTTATCAATTCGCAAAATACACTATACCGGCAGGATTAAATAAATGGAAAATTCATATAACATTAGTTTGTCATAAAAATAAATAAAAATTATAATTAACATATAACATTCCCAAAAATAATAAATTTAGTGATTCTCAAACATTCACCCCGCCAAAACGAATGTTTTTAAAGTAGGGTAAAAATAAAATAAAATAAGATATTAGGTAATAAAATAAATAAAAAATAGAACAATTAAATTTAGTTGCCTGGTAAAGGGCAAATTTTAACTACCGGCCGCTGCATAACACCGTGAGCCGTTTTTAACGTAACAACGCGAACGATACCATCTTGACCGGGATGTAATTTTAAAATTCTAGCTATTTCCCAATGAAGGGGAGGCTTTTGTTCGTGTTTAATAAGTACAAGAGCGCCTTCAGCAATTGGAACTGTGGGCTCTGTCCATTTATGTCTCTCTTGAAGAGAGTGAATATACTCGTGGGACCATCTTTTCCAGAAATCATTCTGGATTCGCTGGATTAATTGCCAACGACTTAATCGATTAATTTTTACAGAATTTAAGTCAGGATCGGGAATTGAACTATTTAATGGCTCAAAAACTAAAAAATGACCAGGAGTAAGGGGTTGTAAGTCATTGGGGTCCGAACTCAAAGAACATAAGGGGCGTGAATTTAACACGGCTTCTATTTGTGTTAACAGAGTAAGAAATTCCTCATAAGTTAAAATTTGAGTTCCTAACACTCTATACAAGTGGCTTTTAAAAGATTTAACCCCAGCCTCGGCAAGACCGTTAAAATGTGGACTACCTGGAGCATTAAATTTCCATGAAATTAATAGCTTTTCAGCGGCACAGCGAGCTAAATCAACAAGCTGATTATATGCACCCTTAAAGTTGGTACCTTGATCACTACTTATCGCTACACACCTACCGCGTCTAGCGACAAAACGTCGAAAAGCAGCCAAAAAAGCCTCTGAACTGAGATCAGACGCAACCTCCAAATGAATAGCCTTTGTTGCGGTGCATACAAAAACGCAAACATAACCCTTAAAAGTTTTAGCTCCTCGATGTTTACTCATTAACAGAGAAAACGGTCCCGCAAAATCTATACAGACCGAAGAAAATGCTCGAATAGGAGACACCCTGAGAGCAGGTAAGTCGGCCATATACGGACTATATGACTTGGGTTTGCATCTAAAGCATCGAACACATCCAGAAAGGCATTTGTATATTGCACTTTTGGGAGACAAAATCCAGTATTGTTGAAGTAACAAATACTGCATTGTTTTTAATCCTGGGTGCAAATAAGTGCGGTGAGTCCACTCAATAATAAGCTCTGTAATTCTATGTGACTTGGGTAAAAGAATAGGATGCTTAACATCGTATGAAAATTGTGATTGTTTAAGTCGGCCACCGACTCGCAATAAACCTTCTAAATCAATAAATGGAGCCAGCCTTCTAAAAGGTTTTGGCAATAAACTATTTTGTTTGATTTTAATAAAAAGGTCAGAAAACACATTTTTCTGTACATGTTTTATAATCAGTTTAAGTGCATGAGTTAACTCATCAAGAGTAAAAGCATCATGTCTTTTAACCTTTAATTTAAGGTTAGAAATAAATCGAAAAATGTAGGCAACAATACGTTGAATTTTTAATAACGAAGAAAATCGATTTAATAAATTTAAAATAAAATTGTCTGAAGAAACTATGACATTTAAAGCTACGTGTCTTTCTTCTTTAGATATTTCTTCATCGTGAGAATTTAGAACAGATTGCGTAGGCCAAAGATCCTTGGAATGAAGTAAAAATTCCGGACCTGACCACCACATAGTGTTATTTAACAACTGATGTGGAGTTTGACCACGACTAGCGCAATCAGCGGGATTGAGCGCTGAAGGAACATAATGCCAAGAAGCAGTAGGCAAAATGTCTTGTATGTGACTTACTCTGTTGGCTATAAATGTTTTCCATCGATGTGGAGACGATGATAACCAAGCAAGAGATACCATGGAATCTGACCAACAGTAAACTGCGTCAAAATTAATCAGATTAGTATAACTTTTTCTAACAAAAGTTACCAAATCTGCCAAGAGAACGGCTGCCAAGAGTTCCAAACGTGCAATTGATATAGTCTTTAACGGCGAGACTCGACATTTAGCACATACAAGATAAGTTTTGATATTATTTGAAGTATCAATGATTCTAAAATAAATAGCACTAGCATACCCAATTTGCGACGCATCACAAAAACCATGTAGCTCAATATGAAAGAGAGAACTAGAGTTTAAATAACGAGGTATATTTATATCAGCAAGTTTGGGCATTTCATCTTTAAATTTAGTCCAAATGTCCAAAATGGAATCTGAGGGAGATTCATCCCAATCAATCTTTGATTCCCACAATAGTTGCAAAAGGCGTTTTGCAAGCAAAATGCAGGGCGAAATAAAACCTAACGGATCAAAGATTCTACTTATTTCGGATAGAATGGTACGTTTAGTACAGGGACGTTCTATGGGAAAGTATGAATAAGAAAAAAACGTCTAAACTGGGGTTCCACCTCAAACCTAATACTTTAAGAAAAGACGGTTCATCTTTATCAAAATGACAAGATTCTTGAACATCATTAGAAGGAATTTGAGATAAAAGGTCTGGATGGTTACTTGCCCATTTGCCCAGTTCAAAACCTCCCTTTTTTAGGAGTTCAATAAGTTCTACTTGCAACGACAAGGCAGCTTCGAGGTCTTGACTTCCAAGTAAGCCGTCATCAACAAAAAATTGTTGACGTAATGCTTGAGCTGCCTGAGGAAAAGAATCCTTTTCCTGAGTAGCAAGCTCCTGCAAGGTTCGCAAGGCTAAGTATGGTGAGGAAGCAACTCCATAAGTAACCGTACGAAGAAAATACTCCTGAAGGGGTTCAGAAACATCGAAACGCCATAAAATGCGCTGATAAGTCCAATATTCAGGTTGAACATTGATTTGACGATACATTTGTTTTATATCACAAATGAAAACGAAAGCAAAAAATCGAAAGGTTAAAAGTAAAGCTGAAATATCTTGTTGAAGTTTTGGACCAACAAGAAGAGTGTCATTTAGGGATACGCCCTGTATATCACGAAGACTAGCATCAAAAACAACCCTAATTTTGGAGTCGACAGTGTGCTCTTTAAAAACAGCATGATGGGCTATATAATATGCTGACGAATTAAAATAATCATTAGCTGGAACTAGAGACATATGACCAGAGTCAAGATAGTCTCTCATGAAATCTATATATTTCTTATGTAAATTTGAGTTTTTGTAAAACGATTTTCAAGCATGCAGAAACGACGGTAAGCTTGTGAATAAGTATCAACAAATTTGGGCTTAAAATGACGAAATGGTAAAGGTACCGAAAAACGTCCTGACATGTCTCTAGACGTTAAAGTCCTAAAAATGTCCTCACATTTCTCCTCCTCAGGAGATATAGGTAGCGGTTTATTAATTTCCTCAATTTCCCAGAATTTCCGCAATAGCAAGTCAATATTTCCGTCCAAAGAAACGTGACAATTTAAAGGTGTATTAGAGACTTCCAAACCATTTGAACAATTAGTTTTTCCCTGTAGAATATAACCGAAAACTGTTTCCAAAGCTACCGGTTGATTAGACCTTCCAAAATATACGTCCTGATTTTAAAATTAAAGGTACTAGCTCTGCACCAATGAGCATATCTATAGGACCGGGAATGTTAAACCGGGTGTCAGCAAGCTTTAGCTGACGTATATGTTCCATGTCAGAAACATTAATATGAACTTTAGGTTGGTTTGAACATACGTTAGGAAGTACAATGGCTTCCAAGGAAAAACTGGATTAAACTGGTTACATGGTTTTATAAAGCATTGAACCATACCACTGTTGGTTGAAGTTGTCATGCCATTTAGACCTTCAACTGGGATATAAAACCTTTTACGACTAAGGCCTAGACGTTTTACACACTTTTCGGATATAAAATTGGCCATTGAACCGGTATCTAGAAGAATACGAATTTTCTGGAAATTTCAATTATCCCTAACATCAACTTCGCAAGTAGATAGTGAGAACAGTGGTTTGAGGAACTGATAAAGTATTGGTAATACAGTGAGTATTTGTAAGTGGTAACTGACCCTGATTATTGTCTACAGGTGCCATTGCTGCTGTAGAAGCAGGCATACGCTCATGAAAAGTTTCAGTTTCAGAAAGAGAAAGATTAGGTGGTAAAATTTTATTAAAATGTAAAGTAGTGTGGTGTGGAAACCTACAAACACGACATCTGTGGGGTGAACCACAATTTTTGAGTGCATGAGGAGATACTAAACAATTGACGCATAATTTGTGTTGTTTAGCAAAGGAAAATCTATCTTGTGGCGATTTAGCCAAAAAAGAAGAACATTTAAATAAAGGATGTGCTGAAGAACATAAAATGCACTTTGGATCATTACCAGACCCGCCTGGACTAGTAAGAAAGGAAGAAGGTATTCTTTTTCCAAAAGATTCTCGACTTGAGTGTGGAGTATTTACAGGCGGTTTAGGCTTTTGTCTGTCATTAACTGACGAATGAGTATACTGAACAGACTCTAAGGCTATACATTGTGTTTCTAAAAATGTGGTTAACTGTCTATATGTAGGTATCTCCTGACCAAGGCTATTCTTAAGCTCAAAGTCAGTTCTAGTTTTAGAATCAAGTTTATTAATTAATAAATTAAACAAAAGAAAATCCCAGTGATTAACGGGAAAATAAAGAGCTCTTAAAGCTGCAACGTTTTCCGAAAAAATATTTAAAAGTTGTCGTAACTCCCTAGAAGTGGCCTTTTGAATAGAAGGGGCACAAAAATCTCATTGTAATACTGAGTTGCCAAAATACGTTTATTTTGATATCGTTTTTCCAACGTTTCATAAGCGATAGTATAATTTGCTTCTGTAAGAGGAATACCCTTAATTAAAGCCAGCGGTTCCTTATCTAAAGAAGTAAGTAAGTATTGGAATTTTTCCACGTTAGACAAATCATGGTTATCATTAATAAGACTTTTAAATAAATCATGAAAACTAGGCCAATTTCTAAAATTGCCATCAAAGGTTGGTAAATTAAGCTTAGGAAGCTTTGCAACAAGTTTTGGTCCTTGACCAGTATTAGGATTTATAGACGTGTTAGCTAACTGAGAAGCGGAATCAGCCACTAGCACATCATGTTTAATAGCTTTTACCCCATAGAACGTTTGATCTGCAGCAATCCGTAATTTGTCATACTCGGAAAAATCTTCATCGTTAATTAACGAGATAATTACGTTATAAGCGGCTTGAAACTCATCATAGATAGCATCAATTTTATCTGTCCGAGCTAAAAATGCGGCTTTTAAAGAATCATCCGTAGAAGCGGCTTTTCCAGCTTCATAGGTTTCCGTTAAACATTTGTAAGCCGTTGTACGTTTTAATTTAGCTTTAGTTATTTTATCTGACATTGCAAACCATATGCTAGAAATAAGAATTCAAAAAAATGTTTACAAAAACAGTTATTTCAGAATAAACTATTTCAGAATAAATTTTTATTTTTAATAAAGCGTATAAATATCTACGCGTATATTAAGGCGTAAATAGGCGTATAAATAAATAAGTAGATAAGCTAAGCGTAAATAATCAAAGATTTGAGTACTGCAATAATAAAAAGTGTAGTTTGAGAATCGCTCAAGGTTAACTGTGACCTTTAAAGTTAAAAATTTGGATTTTATGCCGTTTTTTACTGACAAACCAATGCAATAAAATAAAATTATCAAAATAAGTTTAAGAATTAACAAATATGTCCTTATCCGGCATAGAAGGATCAAAAATGAAGTAGAAACTATGAAAACTTAATAATTAGCAAATTAGTGGACTGTATTTTTATATTTAAATGAATTAATTAAGGATAATGATCGGACGGTAGCACACAAGTGTTTACCTTGGTAGATTGGTCTGTTTCGGATTCAATTCATCTCGGAACCCTCGTAGTAAATCCAATAATAAATGGCACTATCCACAAAACTACATCAATTTCAAGTTTATTTGCAACAATAACGAAAGGTTTTTTTGTACCTTTAGATCGGACGCACGACGTGGTCGAGTCTCGATTTACTGCAGTACTGCCGGCGGAGGAATTATAACAACCTGTGTGCCTTATTAATTCGCAAAATACACTATACCGGCAGGATTAAATAAATGGAAAATTCATATAACATTAGTTTGTCATAAAAATAAATAAAAATTAAAATTAACATATAACATTCCCAAAAATAATAAATTTAGTGATTCTCAAACATGAGCGGCATTAAAATTAAAATCCATAAACGACAAATAATAGAACGCAATAAAAATTTGACATTTATGGAAATTTGTAAAAATGCGAAGTAGGCTGTTTTTTTTTAGTGACGATGTCGGGCGACAGTAAAAATACTTTTAGTGCCGCTAAAGCATTGTCAAAAACCTTGGAATAATATTTCCATAAAAAAAAATTAAGTATTATTCAAATGAACTTTTACGCTTGATGAAAAATTGCATGTTTTATTCGGAGAGAAAGACACTTTTTGCTTCGTCTGTACTTTGTTGGACTCGCTGCACTTGTCCGACAAATTCTACAAACTCAGCAAAAACGTAACTTTTGCTCCTTATAAAACAATTCCTATAAGTACTATTTTCTGCAAACGTCAAAAACAGCGATCCTTGTTGTATTTAACAAATTACTTTAACTATTTCTTCTTAGCGGCAGTAAAAATGTATTGCTGCCGCCCGCGAGCAAAATCTGACATTTACTGAAATTTGTAAAAATGCAAAGTAATTAATCAGAATTTAAGCCACTTTTAAAATTGCCGCCATTAAAGAATGCTTAAATCCATATAAGAATATTTATATCTAAATTAATACAGGTAATAAACTTCTTTTAAATAGTAAAAATCTTGTGTTGGATACAAAGCGGCTGGAACGTTTGACTGTTTATTTTTTAAAAAGCCGACAAGGCGCGCAAGTAAAAAATATCTTCATAAAAATATTAACAACATAATATAAACACATGAAACCGGACATAACACGGAACGGTAAATGTGCCGTATAGGGTTTTCTGTTGTTTTAATGATTAAAAAAAATTTGCTTGCATCCTATTTGTTTTTAATCATAATATAATGGCGCTGTTATAAAATACACTACTCAAAAGAATTATCGCATATGCTCGATTAATTTTGAATCGCCCTGTATGATTGCTGTTGAAAGGGAGTAGTCAAATTTGTGATTATAAAATATCAGAAATGGGTAAGGGTATAAATTATTAACAAATGAGATTTCTCCCTTTTAACAGCACTTAATATAGGGCGATTAAAAATTATTCATTTTTCAATTTGTTTTTATCACCCCGTAGGATTTATTTCTTACAGTAAAAACAACGGTTAATATAAAGTTATAGCTTCACGTTTTCTTAACATTTTATTTTTTTAATTGTCTTAATAACTTAATTATTAAAAGAGATTTGGCCATTTAAATCAAAGCATTTTTGTATTAAAGCTTATGAAAGAAATCGAGTATATGCGATAATTGTTTTGAGTAGTGTATTTTGTATTTTTTTGTTTTTGCAAAAAACAAAAATTTGAATTTTTCGAAAGTTCTTCACTTTTAATCTGAACATTTGGCAACAACGGCTTATCTGTTCAACTTTACGCATCCGAGTTCTTAGTGGATTTTTTTAAATAAAATTCAACGTGCCCGAAGTCACGGTCAGATTAGTTCTAGTTAGTTAAATCTTTTCTTTTTAATTGGAATTAAAAAAATATATCTCATTGACATATTTTCGATGTTTGCCAAATGCTCTGTATATTTTACTTGCAATAAAATTACGCTTCTATAACCTTTTTTGCTAATTTAAGGTTATAAAACTTAAATTTAAATTTTTCGCAGTGACTAGGGGCACGTTGATGTGCCGCGATTATTTTTTACCGGGCACGTGTATGACGTCACTACTGAGCGTGCCCTTAATTATTTACTACTAAAATAGGTGCACGTTGACGTATGCGATTTTATCAACTGAACGTGCCATTAGATCTATGATAGGTGCCTGTTGATTAGCAGCTATCAGCAAGCAAATGTTTTATTATTCATAAAACCAGAAGCAAAGCTATTATATTATAAATAAATAAATATAAATCTTATTTTGAACATAGTATGATAAAATTAATTTTATAGTTGTAGGTTTACCTACCTAACAAAAATAATTTGCTCAGTGTCTCATTCACTTCTGACGTTAATATACAAATTTGATTATTTTAATTAAAACAAACAAAACTAGATATAGGTACTACTAATTTTTTATAATTGATTAAATATAAGATTTTTTTCTACACATTTAAATTTAAAGTAAAATCCTCAAAAATGATCTAAAAAATATGAACGATACAGGGTGTCCGGAAATTATGCGTCAGGATTTTGTTGGGCAATTCTGCACGAAAAATTAATGAAACAAACTCTATACAATTTTTGTGTTAATGTTATTAATTTTATATCCAAATTTATAAAATGATTGAAACAAAAAAATTCTAAGGCATTTTTCTAAAGTGAAGGACAGTTTAGGCCATATCAAATTAATAGGGCAAATAAAAAGAGTCACTAGTGATAGTGAGTATATATGCAAAATTTGGCGAAATACAGTATACTAACACTAGAAAAAAAGTTATTAGAAATAATAACAAAAAAAATTTTTCTTCAACATCCTGTATATCCGTTAATTTTTAGTTTTCGAAAAAATTTATAGAAGTTTGTTGCATTAATTTTTCGTGCAGAATCGCCCACAGAAATCCTGACGCGTAATTTCGGGACACCCTGTATGAATCATAAAACATTAAAACTGGAAAACAGAATAAAACAAAGATTTATTGCTTCAAAAATTAAAGTATTTTGTCTAAAACATGGTTTTCTCATAGATTTCGATCCATCGGTATCTTCTCGGGTTGCAGTTAGAAGGTAAGTGTAATTAAATGTAAATTCAGTTGTCTCGTTTTATGCTAATCATCAGAATTATGTAGCAAAACAGACAAAAGACAATACTGAACTTGATATTTCATGACAAGCAGTTTTTTAAATGGAACACATCATATCCCATTTTTGTTTTCTACGGATAATTTTAGATATTTTTCAAGTAAAATATCCTATACCCCTCATCAGCTGTTTTCAAAATATTAACAATTAAAAATTGATTAGTTTGGTACTTTTGACAAGCTTTTAAAACCTAGAGCCTGAGAAATGAGGACAAATGTTGCACTATCTATCTTATTATATTTCCCAGACCGTGCCCGCAGACCTAGCAGATGGTACTTGCAATAGTTGGTACTCAAAATAATAGTACCAATTTCAGGACCACCGCTAGTACCATTAGTAAGTACCGTCTAATAGCTTTTGAACAGGACAGTGCAAACCATTTCCCTGATCTGATCCAGATTTTATAGACTACAGTAAAAAGCACAGAGACGTGTAATTTGATTGGTTTGAACCCTTCACACGGTTATGCAAAACTGTCATTCAGTGTCATTGGGGGTCATGGTAAGTTCTGGTTAGTTAAATCTATTTTTTTTAAAATTTGCTTTATTAAGGTATTAAAACAAAAATGATTTACCTAACCAGAACTAACCATGACACCTCATCCCCCAAAGGTGACAGTTTTGCATGACCGTCTGTAGCCTTTCAAACCAATCCAATTACACATCCCTGTGCTTTTTACTGTAGTTTAGATTTTAGAGCCTGCCAAAGTACCAAACTTGTCAATTTAAAATTGTCACCATTTCGAAGTTGAAGAAATATGCTTGAAGTGGCTACCTAACCACAAATAACAAAATCATCAAAAATATCGCGTGCCTGGAACACGTTGTATGAGTGACGTCATACACGTGCCCGGTAGAAGTATAATCGCGGCACATCAACGTGCCCCTAGTCACTTCGTAAATTTTTCTGAATTTCTCCATTCTTTAACAAAAATATTCAGACAAAAATTATTTTCACTTAATTTTGAATGTGATTTTTGACCAATATTAACAAATTTTACCCCGCCCAGCACCCCTATTCACTCCCGGTACCGCAAGTTTATTAAGTTATAATTAATTAAAATCTGGATATTTTGGATCAGCGCCACTGGTGTTTTATTAAGGGAAGGGTCTAAAATCAGTGAGTATCATTTATTTTAAGAAAATTACAGCATTGCCAGAACTAAGCACAACACTCTAATTCCGAGGTCGCCAAAGTGCGGCCCCCGTTCCTTAAAACTAGCACAAACACTCACTGTAACTTCTAACCTACGTAGATGCTTACCTAAAAATCCGGAAAACAAACTAGAAATTTCTGAAAATTTCTAAAGATTGCCGAAAATTCCTAAAAAATCCTGAAAATTCTCGACTATTTCTGTAAATTCCTGAAAATTCCCTTAAATTTCTGAAAATTCCTGTAAATTCCTGAAAATTTCCGTAATTCTCTGAAGGACTTCCCGACGATTTGTACACCTATTCCCGTAGTGAGACGAGGGTGTCTCACTACGGGAATAGGTGTACAAATCGTCGGGAATTTCTGAAAATTTCTAAAGATTGCCGAAAATTCCTAAAAAATCCTGAAAATTCTCGACTATTTCTGTAAATTCCTGAAAATTCCTTAAATTCCTGAGACTCCTTAAATTCCTGAAAATCCGTAATTCCCGAGACCTCCGTAAATTCCTGAGACTTCCTGACGATTTGAACACCTATTCCCGTAGTGAGACGAGGGTGTCTCACTACGGGAATAGGTGTACAAATCGTCGGGAATTTTCAGGAATTTACGGGAATTTTCAGGAATTTACAGGAATTTTCAGAAATTTAAGGGAATTTTCAGGAATTTACAGAAATAGTCGAGAATTTTCAGGATTTTTTAGGAATTTTCGGCAATCTTTAGAAATTTTCAGAAATTTCTAGTTTGTTTTCCGGATTTTTAGGTAAGCATCTACTTAGGTTAGAAGTTACAGTGAGTGTTTGTGCTAGTTTTAAGGAACGGGGGCCGCACTTTGACGACCTCGGAATTAGAGTGTTGTGCTTAATTCTGGCAATGCTGTAATTTTCTTAAAAATAAATGATACTCACTGATTTTAGACCCTTCCCTTAATAAAACACCAGTGGCGCTGATCCAAAATATCCAGATTTTAATTAATTATAACTTAATAAACTTGCGGTACCGGGGAGTGAATAGGGGTGCTGGGCGGGGTAAAATGAGTTAATATTGGTCAAAATCACATTCAAAATTAAGTGAAAATAATTTTTGTCTGAATATTTTTGTTAAAGAATGGAGAAATTCAGAAGAAATTGAAATTTAAGTTTTATAACCTCAAATTAGCAAAAAAGGTTATAGAAGCGTAATTTTATTGCAAGTAAAATATAAAGAGCATTTGGCAACATCGAAAATATGTCAATGAGATATATTTTTTTAATTCCAATTAAAAAGAAAAGATTTAACTAACTAGAACTAATCTGACCGTGACTTCGGGCACGTTGAATTTTATTTAAAAAATCCACTAAGAACTCGGATGCGTAAAGTTGAACAGATAAGCCGTTGTTGCCAAATGTTCAGATTAAAAGTGAAGAACTTTCGAAAAATTCAAATTTTTGTTTTTTGCAAAAACAAAAAATACAAAATACACTACTTAAAACAATTATCGCATATACTCGATTTCTTTCATAAGCTTTAATACAAAAATGCTTTGATTTAAATGGCCAAATCTCTTTTAATAATTAAGTTATTAAGACAATTAAAAAATAAAATGTTAAGAAAACGTGAAGCTATAACTTTATATTAACCGTTGTTTTTTACTGTAAGAAATAAATCCTACGGGGTGATAAAAACAAATTGAAAAATGAATAATTTTTAATCGCCCTATATTAAGTGCTGTTAAAAGGGAGAAATCTCATTTGTTAATAATTTATACCCTTACCCATTTCTGATATTTTATAATCACAAATTTGACTACTCCCTTTCAACAGCAATCATACGGGGCGATTCAAAATTAATCGAGCATATGCGATAATTCTTTTGAGTAGTGTATTTTATAACAGCGCTATTATATTATGATTAAAAACAAATAGGATGCAAGCTAATTTTTTTTAATCATTAAAACAACAGAAAACTCCTATACGGCACATTTACCGTTCCGTGTTATGTCCGGTTTCATGTGTTTATATTATGTTGTTAATATTTTTATGAAGATATTTTTTACTTGCGCGCCTTGTCGGCTTTTTAAAAATAAACAGTCAAACGTTCCAGCCGCTTTGTATCCAACACAAGATTTTTACTATTTAAAAGAAATTTATTACCTGTATTAATCTAATATATTATATAAAATGCTAATGTACGTTCGTGTGTCCACGATTTTCGCTATCATCCGCAACTCCGATCGACTTCCCGTCGGGGTTACAAATACCCCTTGGTCTCCCATTGTGAGTAAGGGAGTTTGGTCGGGGTGGGTGGAAGTGGGTGGTTGTGGGTGGCAAAAATGTAAAATATTATCACTCATTCTTGACAAATTGGCGGAGACATAAAGTTCTGAAAATTTTTGGAATCATCTAGAAATTAAGTGTAGTGGCGCCATCTGTTGTCGAGTATTTGAACTTCATTCAGAACAACGGTTATTTGGGTCTCATATAAACTCCCGAGCGAAGCCGGGAATCATAGCTAGTTTAGATATAAATATTCTTATATGGATTTAAGCATTCTTTAATGGCGGCAATTTTAAAAGTGGCTTAAATTCTGATTAATTACTTTGCATTTTTACAAATTTCAGTAAATGTCAGATTTTGCTCGCGGGCGGCAGCAATACATTTTTACTGCCGCTAAGAAGAAATAGTTAAAGTAATTTGTTAAATACAACAAGGATCGCTGTTTTTGACGTTTGCAGAAAACAGTACTTATAGGAATTGTTTTATAAGGAGCAAAAGTTACGTTTTTTGCTGAGTTTGTAGAATTTGTCGGACAAGTGCAGCGAGTCCAACAAAGTACAGACGAAGCAAAAAAGTGTCTTTCTCTCCGAATAAAACATGCAATTTTTTCATCAAGCGTAAAAGTTCATTTGAATAATACTTAATTTTTTTTTTTTATAGAAATATTATTCCAAGGTTTTTGACAATGCTTTAGCGGCACTAAAAGTATTTTTACTGTCGCCCGACATCGTCACTAAAAAAAACAGCCTACTTCGCATTTTTACAAATTTCCATAAATGTCAAATTTTTATTGCGTTCTATTATTTGTCGTTTATGGATTTTAATTTTAATGCCGCTCACGGGCGGCAGCAAAAGATTTTTACTGTCGCTGAGGAGAAATAGTATAAAAAGTGACATTTTATTGTTTTTTTGTTAAATACAACAATGATCATTATTTTTGACGTTCGAAGAAAAATACATTTATTATAACTAAATCAAGTTTTTTTGGCTGTTAAGCATTTAGAATTATTTTTGCCTTGATTATTGCCAAAACAATACAACGCAAATCTTTTTATTTAATAAAATTAAGATTCTCTCATCTAGAGTGACGCTGAGGTCCAATCTGTACGTGCCTCAAGGTAGGAAAAAATTTGTAGTATTTACATAAATTAAAAATATCTCAGTGTTACTAACTAGATTAACTCATATAGAGTCAGGTTAATTTGAAGCTCGATTCAAAGCTCGATTTAAAGTCAAAAGGTACTTGCACAAAAAGTTTTTTTCCAAATGTGCCCAAGCAATACAGAATTTTTTAATAGTTTTGGTTATTATATTATAAAGGTATTATTTTAACCACCAGCTAATAATTACTTTAAAAATTATCTTCGTTAGACCCAATATTATAAAGTTGTAACTCGAACTTTAACACGAGGATTTATTTGCTATTTTGTTTGACATGTCAAAGACATGTGGCAAATTTACAAGTGAGAAATTAGTATGTCATTATATCATGCCCTGTATGTTTGGTCAATATAAAAGCATTTTATACTGAAACAAAATACGGAAAAAATGGACACTCTCAAATTTTATTGCTCATGTAAATTGCCATTATAAATCTGATAAAACTAAAAAATAACTCTAAAAATGTAAGTAAAGAAAAATAACACTCTGCTAACATTTGTCCAAGTAAATCCACTTGCAACAAGATCATATACTCCTGTTTCGACTGACGATATTCCTTCTCTTAGTTCTGCCAGTTTAGATACTGAATCAAGTTGCTCACGTACTGAAGAAATCTCAAATCTTACTAAAGGTAATATAAGCACCTTGTCAATAAACAAATCAACCTCTTCTTTTGAACATGATCCACAACTGTTTGTGTTTATTTTCTATCTGATATCAGCTTCAGTGCTTTAACAGGCAGTTACTAAAAGTCGGGAATTTTGGACGTTAATTGTAAATATATCAGGTACTACTTCATTTAGATGTCGGAATTGTTGCATGAAATCATACATGAAATATGTGTAAAATCAATCTTACAATTCTAATAGTAAAAAATATATTTGGTTGACAAATCACACATTCTGTTTTTACCAGCAGGGTGGGTCTTAACAAACAACAAACAATGTTATCCAAAAAATGGCTAGAGAAATCGGGAATTCTTTGCGAGAATTTGAGATTTTCCACAGGAATTAGTTTTTTTACCGGAATTTCAGTATTTTTTAAAGAAATTCAAGATTTTTCCGGAAATTCGAAATTTTCTGAGGAACTCAGGATTTTCGCTAAGAATTTAAACATTTTTACAAAAATTCAGGAATTTTTAAAGAATTTCAGGATTTTATAGATTTTTTAGAGAAATTTTTCAAGAATTCGGGAATTTTCGGGAACAGGTGTACAAAATTTTAACTAGTGAGACACC